>JAUZNC010036103.1:0-11823 GCA_034780395.1 Vannuccia rotundouncinata
ATTCTGTTTAAAATGCATACAATATTAGATTAACTGAAAATAAATATATCACTGATAATATTATCTTTGCAAAATTAATTCGTAATTTGAGATATAAAGATTTTATCAAAGATCATATATAACAAACTTTTTGTCACTTTCCTTCATTATCATTCAGAATTTGTCCATTTGATCTCTGGAATCTTTCCCACTATCGAAAAGATCCAACAGTTCAACCGCCGTTCATAGGAGAACATCTTTATGTTGAACCCTTTATAATTGTACAATGGAAGCACAAAGCCGATTAAACGATCTTTGGCTATGCTTGTACGCCTTCCTCATATCTCTGTTGTAATTAAGGTTTTATTTGTTATGAACCTTTATCTTTTATTGCAATTATTATATCGTTAGCCACATTTAACTATTTCTATATTATTATTCTAATTACGATAATTACCCTGTAAAATTTAATTCTTTTCGTTTGAGATTTCTGTTTCTATACATAGTTTGTGTGTGCAGTCCTTCCATTTATTAATTGATCTACAAATATACAATATATGTATATTCATAATATGTACGTGTGTACCTATTTCAATACTATGTTTGTTTATGTGTAAAATTAAAAATAATAATTCAATGTTGATTTTGAATATTTTAAATATATTATACCATCTTTGAAGTATTTTTAAAATAGATTTTTGAAAAATTTATAATTTCTGTTTTTTATTCATTCGATAATGTATTATTATTAATACCAATGACTTATATAATAATAAATAAATAAAATATATAATATAAAAGTCAATGATTTATACAAACTAATTTAATTAAAACAATTAGAAAAGTAAATTAAACATCTAAATATAAATAGAATTTAAGATCTAAAGTTTAATGGTGCCAAATATATATTTCCCGCAATTTAAGATAATCAATTAGTTTTAGATTATGCCGTATTAAATAAAAGACTAGTGGGGTGTACACTCGAGTAAATCTCCTCAAATAACACGATTTTAATAATATAGTAAATTTAGCTGTCTTTCTCAAATGTTTAAATCATAGAAATTGACTAACATAACAATTTCGCTATATTAAAACAATATTAAAACAAAGTCAATTTCTATGATTTAAATTGATCGACTTACTAATAATGAAGTAAAGTTCTGAAAATTATTGATTTACTTTAAAACTAATGGATCAATCTTCTAGTTTTAAGGTAAATCACCTTGTTTACTACTAAACTGACACCGGTGTTTAATAACAGCAACTGAGGTTGGTTACAGAAAATTGCAGATACGGCAGTTTATGATTTCTTCAACGATGGGATGGACGCAGACCTATTAAAATGTACAGTGCATTCTGAAATAAAACACTTTTCCAACGAGGAGTCGATCGTTAACATTATCGAACTTTTTTCCACCCGGTGCCAAAAATGGTCAAACTATATATTTTCCATTGTAGAGTAATATTAAAGAAATGAAGTGTAATGGGGGAGGCTGTTTCTTTTATAGTTTTTGGTGGATAATAATCACCGTCACACTTCACTCTCCGACCCTGCAGTCAACTTTTAAGAATTTAATGTACAATATTCTTTTGTATCGAATAGAATTTGTACTTGGAAAAAATCGAAATAGAATCGAATTAAATCATCTAAATATCGTGAAAGAAGTTGTCACTTAAACCCGACCAAATTTCTGCCAAGTATAAACAGTTGAATTATAATTCTAATATTTAGATTTGTATTGAAAACTATTCATAGTTATATATATGGTAAATTAATTGTTTATCGGATTTCAATGATATATATTTTAATAAATTCAAAAGTCGACTATATTATTTAATCACCAACTGAAGAGTGAATCAAAATATAATAAACTTAGATTAACGCCTTATATAATAATTATTAAGACTTGAAAGCGTTTAATAATTTTAATAAGTCAACTACATTATATGCATGTTCATAAAATTGCTTTATATTTTTAAAACACAATTATTATAACTTAAAGTTGTTGGAAATATAATCTGAGATTATGTAATGTAATATGTATATATTTAAGTTCGTGTATGTATTAAATTTCCTTTGAGTATAAAGGAACAGATAATAATATTTCATTCCTGAAAGACAAGTTGCAACTGTATAACCCTAAAATTTTCGGTGATTTGGATTATTATGCCGTTAGTATAACTTATTATTCTCATATTTCAAACAATGACACAAGTACTGGACGGTGTACACGTGAAAGGTTAGTTGTATTACCGGCAGAATGGAATGTTTGTAAGTTTTATTTATAAATAACTGTAAAATCACTGCATAAAAATAAAAACTAGGCATCAAAATAATAATTCTCACAACATTCTCTTATTGAAATACATTTAAAATATTTATAAATGGTTCACTGAAAAACAATATACCTATTTTGACATCCGATGATAATTCTGGGTTTGTTTGTATACGGATATTCAATACAAAAATAGTTTATAAATGACACTATAAGTTATATACTCTATCGCATAGGTACTATTAATATATACATTTAAGTACAATTGTAATTACTCTTGGATCTATCGTTCTAATACAGCTATGTAACAAATAATAATTTTTCTGCACATTAAATGTAAGTATTTTAGGTTCTTCCGTAACAATTATCCTCTCTGTGATCAATGTTGAAGGGGTATGTATAATATATGTAGGGAAATCTTTCTGAACAATGAAATATTTTTTTCAAAAATTATGACCCACATTAACATTTTTATCCCTGTACGTCTTGCAGTATAAAAATTACAAGTCGGCCATCGTACAAGAAAAATGAAGCAAAACATATTTATTTTTCTGATCTTATATTTAGAAGTACATTTTATTTATAATGTTAGATAAATAATTGAAGAAAAGGGAAACTCCAGAGACTTCTCAATTTTATTTATAAATAGTTCACTAGAGAATATAGAGTGAGCGACAAGAACCCTCACTCTATGCTAAAAAAACTGGGAACAGTTTTAATCTATATATGTATATCTATACCAATACGAAATTCATGGGAGTTATTAGAGCTCCCATATTTTCCATAAAATACTACTGACTTTGATGTTAGTACAGCGTGTAAATGTAGCTAAATATTTTTTAGAGTGAGCTAAGGTTCTTGTCGCTCTATCTATATTCTTTTTATTTGATTTATTACTTTTTAGTAGTATCCCTCTTATAATAGTTAAATAAATGTTAAATTTTTAATTGTAAACAAATAATCGGAAATGAAATTATTTACGAAACAACATTCCCGATTTAATTTGTTACAATTTCCTCAAAACAATGTTTAATACTTTGTAATGAAAACTAGTAAACTGTACAATAAATAAACAAATGAGAAGGACACGTATTCAAAAGGTAAAATATATTTCAATAAAAAAGGATAAATGTACAATTCTAAATGCATTTAAGAAAATAAATAATGAACTAAGTGCAACGACCACTATTTGAATAACGCACTTAATTCGTATTTATAGATTGTTCATGGTAGTCTGATAAGACGTTACACCATATAATTATATACATATCTACACACAATTACACTTTTTACAAGGCTAATTTTACTTTTAAAAATTAACCTTATGTTACCTAGTTTAGAAGTATTTTAAAAATTATTTCCGTCAATTAATATGAATTATTCGAATCAACAGATTTCTTAGATAATAAAAAAGAACAACAAAATCAGCATTTTTATCTTTCAATGGGTAGGTAGTAAAATTTCAAGAAAGACAATTGAAAATAATATTGTAACAATGTTGAAACTTTAAAACGACAAAATATACAATGATTAAAGCATTATCGCATCTTATCAAATGAGTTTACATAATGTTAATTACATACAATGTTTTAAAACTGATTTATTATTAAAATACACAAACATGAACAAAGATAAATTGATATAAATACTTCAACACAAATATAAAATCTTACAGATATGTATACATATATTACGTGCGTTATTTATATTGCATTTATATCAAGCCAAACTATCAACGGCCTAGTGAAATATTTATGTATAATACATTACAGCTCTGCACTCATGTGCCGTATGCATAACGTAAAATAATTTTTTTAAGAAAATACTATAAATGTCGGACTTTCAAAAGTTCATTCGATGTTCAATTTCAAGATAAAAATTATTAATATTTACATTTACCACTATCAGATTCAATCGATTTTATAAAAATTGTTGACCCCAACATTAAAACTGTGAACAGAAACTAAATCTATAATTTTAGTATCCTATGAGTATCCTAATAGTATCTCATGATACAACTAGCCAGAACTATTTGAAAGCCCACCAAAAGCAGAAGACAATCAGATTAAATAAGTCCCTTTCTCTTCTTATATTCAGCTAAGTTGAGACTCCTTCGATTCTGACTGAGACCCATGATACCAGGTCCACTGCCAGCCGACACTCCACCCGATGACCCATCAGCTGTGAGCGTGGTAGCAGAAGCACCAGCCCCTCCCGATGTTGCCGCAAAGGGGACATCTTCCAGGTCGATGTTTATCTCAAAGTTGTGGATGTCATGGAGCGATGTGTCAACAGGTTCCACCACTGCCTTCTCTGGTTTGTTCACCGAAGGAGGAGGGAGCATGAGACCCGCTGTGTCTGCCGAAGTGTTGTCTGTGGAGGTTGTAGCTGGGGCGGCACCCGAAGGGCTGGGATCACTGGTCGAGTCTCCGGTTTTCTTTCCTGATTGAGAGTTCTGAAGGGGAAATTAAAGTTTGATTATCATTATAAACGGAGTGAGTTTCGAATAGAAGTAGACGGATCACCTCCTTTTCTCTCTTAAGTCTCATCTTTTCCCTCATTTGATTGTTAATCATGACAGGCCGGGTTTGCAAGCGGTTGAAGGGGTCTCCTCCTGTGGTTTCCATCGCCTCCTCCTCGTCCAACTCCCGCTTGCGAGCTTCCTCGGCCTGGGAGAGTGTCAGCATCCGATTTCTCTGGTTGATGGAAGTGATCGATTTGATCCCGGCCGACCTACGGCGAAAGATTCGGTCAGCCTTCGACTCGAGTTCATCGAGTTCTTCGGCATGTTGGCGGGCAGTCTCACTCTCGCCCTGGGTGTCGGCAATTTCCTTGAGTTTGAGAAGCTCCGACTTCCGCATGGCGAAGTTGTTTGGTGCTTTTTGGAACCTCTTCTTCGATTCAATTATCTATCAATAGACGGGATTACATACTTTTAAGGCGTTATGAATTAATATGTATCGGTTGTGCAAACAAATGGGGTAAAACGCGCAGGCAAATAGATATCAAGGAAAGAAGACAATAAATAAGCAATGAGTACATTATCCAACTCCTTTTCATCCTTGATGATGTAGCCCTGAGCCATTTTGATAGCCTGCAACTTCTTGTCCACAAAGTCTAAAGAGGGCGGCTTGAGACCATCCTCGTGCATCTTTCTGTGCCAACTTGCAAACTCGCTGTTGGAGAAGTCCTGGTTGGATACGAACATCAGCCGAAACATTTGAATCGCGTTCCCTATCTTCAAATTGAGACCCTTGTTTGTTCTGATAAATAATGCACACAAAATCACAGTTGGGTGTCCTGAATTGACATAATATGCTGTGCAGTAGTAATTAATAAAAACATGCACACACCTTTCAAATGTATTTACACATTCACCAAAACTGGACTATTTGTTTCACATTAAAAACATGACCAATCAAACTGAAGGTGACATTTTATTCAATAGAACAACTTAATTTCATATAACCAACACCATGTGAAACAGTTAAGATGTTAGAGGTACCTTGTGGTTCCAAGATCATAGATCTTCACAGTTTCCACTACATCAACAATTTCCGCACATCTGTATATGGGAACGCCTTGATTGTTCCCTATATTGATGCGCACGAAGCAACCATTGACAACTTCCTGAAAGGGAACTATGCCTGTTATCATAGCTGTCCAGTGGGTAGAATATAGTCGATCTCACTTTAAAGAAGGGCATATGAACCCACTGCTCTAATTTGTGCCTGGACAGCCGGATCTTCGAAAGTTCCTCCAAGGTCTCAACTGGCCGTGCTTTTTTCTCCGCTTCTCTTTTTCGGGCCATTCTGTCGCCTCGACTTGATGAATCGGAATCAGAACTTCGACCGCGATCACTAGCCCCTGAACCCTCAGAAGTAGAACTTGAGATGGACCCAGACCTTCAGAATAACAAGTGATAATTTAGACATATATTGCAACACAAACAATTCACAAAAGGATTTCTACTAAAATGAATTAACTAATGAAGTATACCTGACTCTGGGCTTCACTATCTTTTGTTTAACAGAATTTCGGTGCATTTGACTAGATTCTGACAGCGAAGAGTCTGATGAGCTACTGCTCTCTCGACGATCATCATCTTCATCATCATCACTGAACACCTCAGAAGTCTTGATCAAAGCTTTCTGTTGTTTCTGTTGTCGCTTGGCTATAAGATCCTGGAACTTGGTCGAGTTTGCCTCCTACAATCAATTAATTTGAAAGTAAGACATGGATACTCTCCTCCTAAATCATAATAAATCTACAATCAAACCTTTTTCTTCTCGAGTGCCTTCTTCCTGTCTGTAGTACGAACACCAACACTACCGTCACTCTCGTCACCACTGTCACTTCCAAAGACATCGGCATACTTGGAAGACTGAGCCGTCACCGCTGACGACTGCTTCTTAGACTCGTTAGAAGCTGCGGCCGCCTTCTCCGCTTTCTCCTTCTCTTTGCGCTCTTTCAGCTTCTTCTTCACTGCTCTACGAGCCTGTCACAAAGCAAACATAAGTTTACTAGGTTCTCATTTAATATTAATTGAAACGATTGATATTCATTCTCTTGTTTCAACTCACCAACATAGCATCTCTTCGCTCAGCTCGTTTGAATAACTCCTCTTCTCTCTCTTTTTCACTCATCTTCTCCAACCGTTTCTTGTCCTCGTCATCACCGATTAAATTTTCGTCTAAGCCATCGTTCTCCAAATCGTCGTCGTCATCATCTTCGTCATTGTACACGTCCTCTCCACTCGACACTTCCCCCTCCTCGGGTTCTGAGTCGGAGTGTTGAAGACGAGCGCGCTTTTTACCTGCATTGGAAGATTTTTTGTTACTAGCTGAAGCTGTCCACTGGAATACAAGCCATCAAACATGAAAATTAAAGTCGCAATTTCTAATTTTATATTAAAATATAAAGGGGCAAAACTTTTTTTTAAACTGTTGTTATTTATCTAGATGTTCTAATTTCTATATGTAATCAACGATCACTTATTTCACAATTATAGTTAGTAATATTATAGAAAATAGAGTTATAAAATTATAAAAAATTTAAACCTTGACAATGTTTGTCTACAAAATATGTAAATATTTTCATTGTCAAGTCAAAATAAACCTTGTAACATTTTTTACCTCATACAAATTTTATGAATATTATTATACTTCTTTAAGGAGAATGTAAATTATAATTTAAAGGTTAATCATATATAAATAGTGTTATGCTATATTGTCATTCGATTCCTTAAAGTAAAGATATTTAAACAAATACAAACAATATAAGGAAACAGAATATTATAGATTGCAAATTTTCTCCTAATTCAAAAAGTTATTGTTGTGAATATAATCACTATAGACAAAAAATAATGTGTTTGATTTACTACAAGATTGTTCTAAAAGTTTTTACTCAAAATAATAATTTCATTTTTCATGATAGGTGGATATTTTAGGAGCCAAATATTGGGGTATTTAGGAGACCACCAAGTATGGAATTTGCAACTAATTCAATAGATATGACTATTTAATAGTGTTATAATATGATCCTACTATTTTCAAATACAATCATACTAGTTTTATGTGATAGGAATATTTGTAAAAATAAAAATAGTAATTTATAAGCATACTATATAGTATAAAATAATTATAAAATAAATTTGATAAAATGTGTTGCATTATTTTTTTATAAAACAACATATTTCATGTTATACTTTAATCTGCAGCTGAAATCAGAATGTATGCAATTCTTCTTGAAAGCAATCCATTTGCCTGCAATAAGGTTATTGCCTTAATATAATAAATAAATAATTTTTTATAAATTCCTAGTTAATTTTTGTTAAACAAATTTGCAAAAAATCAACCAACCTTTATTATATATTTTTTATGGATAGAGTTTAAATTAATCAATCAAAATAAATGTACTGGCAAGTAACAATATAAATATAATGCAGTGTTGCCACTATGTACTATGATACAAAAACCAGACAACAAATTTACGTTTATAATTACAACTTCAGATTATAACTATATGTTTATAAAAGTCATGTGTTGCATACAGACATACTGAAAATATTAGGTTTTTTAAAAAATACAATATAATTTGTCATAATGTAACTTCAAGGGACCATCAAAAAAGTACTTTGCATATGAGGTACATATAATCAATGTGTTTAAATTATAATTTTGCCAAGTCCATGCAAAAAAAAGTGTGTTATAGCCCAATGATTAGAGAAAATTATAAAATAAGTGAAATTTACTTTTGCATTACAGACACATACTTAATTAATAATATTACTGCTCTCCTCAGAAATTTCTGTAATCAGACCAATGTTTCACTCTATAATCAATTTGAAAGGAATGCAAGTATTAAATTCATGTGAAACAAAATATAATTATGCTAACTAAATAAATTATGACCTAAAAACATTTTGAACTGAATAAAATTACTTTAAAATAATTCTTTAGTTACAGAGGATAAACACTATTTGAACAAAAATTGTAATCAGACAAATGTCCCTTTGTTACTCTTAAGTTGATACAAAAATATATTAGGATAGTTATTTATAATAAAATAGACAGACAAGAGACTCTTTAAAGAAATTATAATAACTATAATAAATAATAATAAAAATAATTAAATCCATTGAGAAATTAGATGATGATACCACAACTTGTAGTCAGACTGACATAATTAGACCTATTTCAGTCAGATGACAACAGCAGTCCATCTATAATCTATTTCAGTGCATCATGTAGGTTACATGTGAGGATTGAAACAATTGGTAATACAATATTTCTGCTCCTTCTAATTAATAATAAAGGGACTGAATATGCTTTGGAAGTTACCCATATGATTAGTAGGTGTTTATAACATATATATGCTGAAATCCAGCAGTTAGCTGTTACATATATTTTACATATTTCCATCTAATATGTTAGACTATTGAACAAAATATGCAAACATCCTAACAGACCCCAATTAAATTTCCAGAAAATAGCAATCCCCAGCAAAACAATACACATAGCATAGATTTTTAAGGTTTCATGACCTAGAATGCATCTAAAGGCATATAAATAGTTAATTTTTTTGAGATTACAGTAGGTAAAAACTATAATTTATAAACTTCAATTTTATGAACTCTCAATTCTATGAACTTGAAAAAGTATGTGACATTTTTAGTATGTAGTAACATATTATTATACATATGATACATATATATTACTTTGAGTGGTAAATCACAAGTTAACAAGGGACAAGCATACAAGTGAGAGTAGAAAGAAAGAAAATTCAAATTTGCTATTACAAGTCAACTTCACCATTCAGATTTTGTTAGCAAAGTTTTTAAGTGAAAATATTCTCTATTATTCAAGCATTACTTGAAAGAATATTTTAAACAATACCTTGAAGCAGTACAATAATATTCAGTTGATGGTTGATTCTCTCTATACCAACAGAATCAAAGCTTTTCAAGATAAGTAAACATTGAACAACAATATTGTATGTTTCAATGGTGATTTTGATAGTATTAATTGCAAGTATACCTAATCTCTGAAAATAAAATTGCTGTTGGTTCACTTAATGTCTCTGCAATCATTTTTTTCTTACTATTAGTGTGAAATATGATAAACATCTTCCATCTCTTTCACTTAAAAGTACAATTCAGCTATTCATTTTGAAAAACAATTGGCTAATTATGCTGGAAACAATCCAGGAGTTTCAATATGCTTAAAAATTTCTGAAAGAGTCAGATATGTTCTGTTTTATGTTGATTTCTAGGGGAAATGTTCCTGCAATGTGGCAGAGGAAATACAAGTAGTGCATTATGAAAAGTTTTCATTTAATAGGGTGTCAGATATGCAGAGGTTGAAGAAGTAGTTAGTTTTGACACCATTTCAAATGACCAAAGAAAAACAAGTAAAGCAGTTGTGGCATATCTAGACATCCCATTATCTGAAGTCAAACAGTTTAGATCCATTGACCAGGCAATAATAATTTCTGATTTACCATCCTCTTATACAGAAATTGCTTTAAATCAGTTGTAAGCAAAATTGTATGAAATGCACATTTTAAAATTTCAATGTTTATATATATATATATTGGCCATGGAAAGAAGATCAGGTTGGGACTGCACTCAAAAGAATTGCTAAATGTCACTTTCACTGTCAAGAACATGACTGACCTGGTTGACTTTGTTCATTGGTAATTGTAGAATATGGAGGTGCAATATTATCCAGGATTATTGACAAAGATAGCAGGGTAATTTTGTTTATGTAAATTGTATGCACATTGTTAGATGTAAACATTTAGGTGGCCAGCATATAAGGATGACATCATATACCATTCTACAAATATGTTTTTCTACTAATTATATTTTTTCTGCAGTAATTGTATGATTTTAGCCATTTTTCCTCTATTTAAATATATTAAATTGGACTCAGCATGCTCATGACTTTGGCAAAAATAGCCATTGAAATAATGCTTAATTGCTCCACTTTAATAAGTGCAGCTATTTTGTATTGATGTTAAATGTATTGAACTTTTAATGCCTTCACTTTTAACATGAAATGCTTATTTTACAGATAAAGTATAATCTACTTATAATAAGAACTTGCTTATAACAAACAACCTTCCATGGTGTTAACAAAATTTGTATCAAAATACATTACACAAACCTTGCTAATAACAAGCAATCCAGCAATAATAAGCTGATTTTTCAGTCCCTACACATAACATAATTTACCCCTGCTTATAACAAGTACTTTCTCACATTCACACAGCATAAAACATTCAGAGTAATAATCTATAAATAATTATGCCTGCATATAACAAGTATAGCTGTGTTTCCTGTTTTCTCTCATTCATACAGCAATCAATAATGCTCTCATCTCTTCACTCAGCTTTTAATCTACATACATATTACATAGTTGCCATTCAGCCAATCACAATAGACAACATTAAACAGTGCAAAGTACATAACACATTTTACTTATGGCTTGTTTTCATTCAGTGCAGTTGACTTGTGATGGCTAGCACAAACAAATGCATAGCCATCTCTCTTGATACAAAGCAACAAATTATTAATAGGTTAGAAAATTGAGAAAAATCTGTGCAGTAATCCAAATTTTATGCACTACATTATTGTCTAACTACATATACTTACAATATTTGCTAATAGCATTTGTTTTGTAATTTTATAACATTTTATGTATGGTATACATAGTAGTTTCAAATATATAATAACACACAATATTAAATATCACATTGCTCCTTTTTTATTGTTATGTAATTACATCCATTTTGTAGTGACTTGGATATAACAAGCAAATTTTAGGGGATTCTTTCAATCTTGTTATATGTGGATTATACTGTAGCTATTGTATTTCTTTGTTTTTTTAATTATGTAGATCATAAATGTTATAAATCACATTTTTTTAACTGTGTCAATAATACTCATTTACTGATATGTTTCTAATCATGAAATAAAAATTATAGTTGTTGTGAATAAGATGTACCAACAAGAAACAATTTGAATTTTATAAATGGGACAGTTATTCATGTACCAATGGTAACA
>JAUZNC010036114.1:0-19060 GCA_034780395.1 Vannuccia rotundouncinata
TGCAACATACTTTAGTATAGAAATATTTTAGATGTCCAATCTAGTTCTATATATAATATACAATATCTATGATAATTGAAGATTAAATATCGATGTTTAATAATTTGTCTAATAAAATAATGGTAAATATCTATATATTAAAATTGCATTCTTACTTTATGTGGTTATGTCTAGAGTTAAGTGATTTAAATAATATTTCTATCGTTGTTTGTGAAGTGACAGTATGTTTTGCTTAGAACAGTTTGTCCCATAGAAAGACACAAAGACAACTTGATTCTTGTGAGAAATTAAATTTGGATACAATAATACTAAATAATCATTGACTTCTGAAATTGAAATACTTTGATAATAATAATTTAGTAATTAAATGGAATATATTTACATTTAATTATTCAAAAATTATAAATAATTTAAAATCACACATTACAAAATTATTAATATTAAAGGAATAGAATTGTGAATGTAGTAATTTATTTGGTTTATCGTGGTTTAATATATAATATTTTCAGGCAATGTTGGATTTAATTGGTGTGTGAAAAACTATATTTTTAAAACATTTTTTAAACTTGTTGTGATCATGCTAAGACATATTCAAATTAAAGCCTTTATATCCAACTGTATCATTAAAACAGATATTATTTAATATACAACACGGGTAATAAAAGAATAGTTATATATTGATGATGGGAGCATATGACTCACCGCAGAAATAAAATAATCCGAATGACTATCTTCAAAACATCGATGAATGAAATCCCCAAAATTTAAAGTTCTAGAATAACACAAAGAATAAAAGTAGAAAGTTTACCCAACAGACATTAAAATACAAAAGAGTTACTAACGGATCCGCGGTGCAATAAATTGTTTTCTGACGGTCTTATAATATATCAAAACATTAACTAACAGAATTATAAAACATTGATGTCTTTTGAATTCAGATTATTATGTCGTGAGTAAATGTTAGATTAGTTAGATCGAGAATTGTGAAAGTTATAAAAGTTAAACATAAATTGTTTTCATCCAAAAGATTAAGAGATTCGCACTGTAAGCAATTGAATCGACAAATTTAGTAATTGGTTAACAAATGGTTAACTTGTAATTGACTTGTTAATTTCGAGCTGCCCAACAGTACAGAAGGACATTTTCATCATAAACTATTTGTGAATTAAAATCGAGACTCACTTGTATTGAAAATTCTTTTTAATAAAATCCATTTCGGCATTTTCAGATACATGAACTGTTACTTTTTTATCCGGATAAATGTCCTGAAGATAATCAGGGGTCCAAACCTGCCGACATGTACCAATGATGAGTCCACGAAGAATAGCTGGCTTCCTCTGTGAATAAAATTAACCATGATGATAAAGGATTAAGACATAAACACATTTATTACCAGATTGGAAATCGGAATGAAATATTATTCTCCCAATAAAATGGTTTCAAACCAGCAATGAGTCTCTATACATTTAAACGTACCTTATCCAAAGCGCTGGATATTAGATCATTAGATTCAAGTCTTTCTAAGCCAGTAACATCGATAGTATCTACTTGTTCCATTGAACCTCTAAGGAAACAATATAAAATGCACTAAAGATTCAAAAACAAATAAATATATAATAGAAAACATTATGAGGATACAGTCAATTCTGCAAAGTGCATCTTATATATGATTGACATAGTAGATATCCATACCTTCTGGATAAGGACTGCATCAGTCAAAACATTGTGTTGACTTGATATCATTATAAACTCATAATAACCCTAAGTGAAAAATAAATATTGAATTCATGTTTCACTTTCATATGCAGTTTCACTTTCACTTGCAAAATACCATGTTTAAATTATGTTCAAACACTTATGTTCAAAAATTAAGTCTACTCTGGCTAATTGAAACAGGTAAAATGTTAACAAAGTTGTTCCAATTAGCCAGAGTTCTGATTAAACAAAATAAATTTTTAGTAGTATAAGTTGTAAGATAAGATTATGCATGTCAGATCACATAAAAAATGTATACAGTAGTTGTGTTTAACTTGGGTTCAGTACCTATATAAAAGATATATTGATACCTCAAAATGTTTGTTTATAATTAATTAAATATGATGCATGGACCAGATTAAAATACTGTTCTTAATTCTTATAAAAGGGGAAAAATAGTTATTTCTTTTATTAAAATAAGTTGAAAACATATTTAACTCTAAAAATTAACAATTAAACTGAATACATATTTTATGAGGCATGCCTTTAGTGCGCATTGATTCTAAAATGACACTCCCATGATGGCATCAATCCCTTATAAAAAATGTGAACTGTCATTTGATAAGTGGTACATGTCATCACCCCTACAATGGCATCCATCCCTCATATAAATGATAATGTAATTTACTATCTTGCTCACCTTATAAATGTTATGGTTTAGGTTAGAAAATGATCTGGGGTTTATTTATAATTCCCAGATGAAGGTAGGTATATACCTATATATAATATATAGATGAGCTGTTCTGATTAGCAAATATAAAATTCATTGTAAGTATAGGGACCATTTTACAAGTTCAGGTCAAAATACATATTAGAGGGTGTTCTGATTAGCCATTTTTTGTAATATTGAAGTAATAGGCAAACAAATAAGGGATTCAATTTGTGCTCTGATTAGCCAGTAGATTCATTGTCTTGATTCTGATTAACCAGAGTAGACTGTATTAGAAATTGTAGTATTTATAAAAAATATTCATGAACAATTTCTCTGCAAGGCTGTCACTTTATTAGTGGATTTCTGGATTTCATAAATGTTTTAATAATAGAAATACAATTAATATTCATACCTATGAAATTATTTACAAGGCACTAAATTTATAACTAATCATGTTATTTTCACATAAAGTATTAATGTAAATGTTATAATAAGTAATAAGATTATAATAGAACCAGAAAAATATATTTCCAAATAAAAAGAACAATTATTATATTATAGACAATTATGTCCTGATCAACTTCTGATATGTGTTAAAAGTTTGGCTACTTTTCCCAATTTCTCCTTGATTTCTGGAGGGAAGGGTGAGCCTGTGTGCCTCTTTAAAAGTGTTGAACTTGCATCCTCACTCATTTGGAAAACCTTCTCCTCAAGGTTGGTGATGTCTGCAGCAATCAATTTTTACACTTCTGCAACTCTCTAACTCTGAATCATTCTGCTGTCTTTGTTTTTTTAATTCTTTTTGTTTCTTTATCCTAAATAAATATTAGGGCAGTAAAGTCAATGTGTTATTTATACATGAATTATTGGTATAAGTTAAAACATTAAATAACATGGGAAATCAGTATACCTTCCTTGATCTTCCTGCAGGATGATGCAATGTCAGCCAACATTCTTCCTACTTCCCTCCAAAATCATGTGATTTTTGATGATGTCACCTACTACAAAGGTTGTCAGCCAGAAGATTATAAATGGAAATATTCTTGTTCATGCTGAAACTGTGTTTGACACTGGCCTGACCATGACTTGAAAGAAATTCTTTGTAAATAAAACAGCAAAGGTTTATGTATGTTCACCAGCAGCTTATGATAGAAGGCATCCAGTTGCTTCTGAGAATCATAAAAATCTGCAGCACACTTTATGTGTCATTTTAACTCAACATGATTATCCAAAAAGGTCAAGAATTAATTATGAATAATATGAATTTCCTCTGCAGCAACTTGTCTACCAGTAACAAATATAATAAACACAATATGTTTACATCTCAACTCATTGAAAATTTGTTTAAATACATAAATTTAAATTTCTATTCTATTCCTAAAATTGTTACCAAACAATTAGATTTCCATTGAGAATTAATTAAATGAAATTTTCAAATCAATTATAAGATTTGGTGACCATCCTGACTCAGTAATATACAGATTTTGGTGCTAGATCTGGAGATTGAATGATGTACTGTTCATTTAATTTTGAGTCCAACCATTTCTGCAATTTATGCTCTTGTTAATTCAAATTCTTCTCTCTTCCCAGCTATACACACTATATTGATATTTGGTATTTTTTTAATTACTGCCACCCTAATCAAAAATTGATAGCTATGGCCCTGAGCATGCAAGGAAACATGTGATTTATTTTAGTCATATGTTATGAAATAAAGCCATTGATTTATTATAATAATTTTCCAAATTGAAACATATCACTTGTCAATTGTCACTTGTCAATATAGATGTCAATTATGATTAATTCAAATGGTCAAGACATTTTTCTATGGCATTTATTAGCAAGATATATTGAGTGCAGACCCAATTTCATATAATATTAAACCAGAGCCATACATAGACTTTTTTCAGTGGGGGGCAATATTTTACAAAAAGGTGCCAAAATAAAATTGCATTTATATCACTGTAAAAAATTGTTTCAGAAAGGTATTGCATGTAAATTTATATATGCTAAATTTATAAGGGTGCCATAAATAAAAGGGGCACTAAAAATTGAAAATTAAGAAGGGGCATGGGGTTATGCAATTGCCATAATAAAAAAGACAAATAAATGGTCCCTGCTTACTATTAACATTGATTTTATTATCAATTCATTTAAATAGTAACTAAATTGAAATTAATTTTAATTAATATATTGGCATTTCTAAATGAAAAAAAAACAATATTAAGTAAATGAGTAAATTTTAAGAAACGCATGGTCTATTAAATACTGATTTAAACATTGTTAAACAACCTTTACTTAGATGAAATAAAATATCTTATCAAATTCTTTTATGTGATAAAGATATAAAACTGTATAAAATGTGTATTAATTTAATTGTAATTTATATTACTTCTATAAGGGTTTATCTTTAAGGCTTTTACTATTAATCTTTATTATATGATAAAAAATTGTATTTAATTAATTAAATCGTAGTCATAAATATAAAAAATAAACTTAAAGATATTACTTTTTACAATTGTGCCCAGATTACATTTAAATTTAATATAATTTATTATCCCTGTATGATTTTTCAATTTTCTGTAAAAAATGTCAAATGCGCGCCATTTCTTAGTTCATATTTGATCATTATCATTGACCTATATATTATTATATTATATAAATAATATATAGGTCAATAATCATTATACTTTTTCTTATATAATATTTATTTTAAATAATATTAGAATTAAGTCAAAAAACATTGACTTAATTATATTTATATATATATAAATCATTCATCTATTTGTTATTTATTTATTGCAATGGAAAGTGACTCATTTTTGGATCTGTTTGTCAATGAAAATATTTTTATAGAAGAAATGGATAATTTAATGGAAGTAAATCAAGATATTGATGCAAGAGATGGAAATAAATTGAAAGAATGACGATTTTTTGCCTCAATAAGTACTACAGAAATTAACCAGTCACTATAACGGATGCCATGACAAAAAACTGCGGCTTAAATTAGATGATGATGTCTTTTAATTGACGAGGTTCCAAAAAAATTATTCTGAACAAATCAGGAAGAATAATCAATGGTACAAGTGACGCATACATTGATAATGCTTCAGCTACGATCGAAAGCGAATGTCATTCGTTTTCCATGGGGATAAATCTATATAAATGCACACACTACTGAAAAAATCAATTTGTTAAATGCTCAAAGCCCAGAAGGTGTAAAGAGCAAATCCATTACCTTTCTCAACTGAAAAAAGTTCCTTGTTAACGTAAATTACAATGCTAAATAATTGTTGTATTTGTATTGTATATTGATTGTTATATTATAGGTATAGGATAATATACCTAATTATTATTATATAAAATAAAATACTATAGACATTACACTATAACTATATAGTTAAAAACAGGATAAATACTTGTTTACAACAATAGGTATACATATTACACTATAATAACTACAAAGTAAATAATGTAATGTCTATTATTACAACAAGTACAAAACTAAATGACAAACGGATTAGCTAAAACACCATCTATTAATTACATGAACCATTACACTTGCAGGAAGAAGATCGTATTGGTCTATAGATATATGAATATTTTTCGCCGAACAACCTCGAAAAACCTAATATAGACATACAAATCTTTGAGGAGATTTTGACGCGCCACGCATAATTAAAATTTATTCTAATGAAAACAGTTCTCAGAACACTTCGGTGTCTTATAAACAGCATGTATTTTTGGGGAGCTAAGATTTATAAAAAATAAGCGCAATTTAAAGATAGCGATATTATAATTTATTTGTTATAAAGTTTTTAATTTGTTAACATATTTTTCATTTTGGTAACAACATTTTTAATTTATTAATAATCTGTTATATTTTAATTGAAATATATGCGCGTAACATATAAAAAATTCAATTTTAAAATGTTATTGCATTTTATGAAATAATCTAAAAAATATCAAAATAGCGGTTAAGATTTACAATTATAATGAAATCAATATTAATATCTGCATATTCTGTATCTACAATCCACATACTATAAAATTAATATATAACAGAATTATAACAATTAACAGCCCATAACAAAATGAAATTTAATTTATAATTGCAAAATATATACTATCCAATTTTTGTACAATCTGTCAAAATATCTACCTAAAATAATAATACGTGAGTTATTGCCAGTACAGAAGTCACTTGCAACTTCCTCTATAAGTTCAAAGAATTAATCATTATGCAGTCTAGCCATATAGAATGAGATAATTTTTTAGACTTTTCTGAGTCATGATATTCTCAAATAAGTTTTGATACGTCTTGATGCAGAGCAAAATCTATCACTAATTGCATTCGTATAGCTGGAGACGTCCATAACAATAATTATTAGGACTGTGGAAACTTCAGATACTTAATAAAATTAAAATATTGGGGCTTTAAATCGATTATAGAAGGATAATTTTTTTTAGATTCACGTTATTACGATAAGCTTTTCTCACAATAATTTTGAGTAAAGGTAATTTCCCTGTTAACGTATTTGCATCCAGATCACTGCCATAAAATTGCATTTAAGTTTTCTTCATAATCATTCTTCAATATCATTTACTGCATTTAAAATTAATTCTTCCAATAATTTGGCAAAAAATGTGCCAACATTTTTAAAAGATGCAAAACAAACAAAATAATTGTTTTAGGTAATGAAAAGTTTGATGCCTTTTCTGTTTGTATTAAACATGATTGAATCCTTCATTTGTACTTAAATCCTCGTAAGCACAATTAAAGCATGATAAATTTTTGTTGACATTGCAGCGTATTTTCAAAAAGCTGGCCATTTATTCAACTTTAATGCAGTGTACATACAGTATATAGTTAATTTTTTTGAAAACTTTGGGTTTTAGGCGCCATGTAAATTACAGTGGTTGGATTAAGCTTAGTCCTCTTTCCACCACACCCCCACCCCTTCTCCCTTCCTATAGACCCCCACCCACCTTTACGTCCTGCTCTTCATTACATATACCAGAGCGGTAGAACAGTTATTTCTTATGTTTCTTCAATACATACCAGATAGACAAAACTACTGAATTTATATATAATATATATAAACAAATTTTCAGAATCTTCTATACAAGTCATCTAATTAAGCCAATCATATTTTCATTATTTGAGTCCATTCAGGATGTGTTCTGCATTTAGATTAGCTTCACTATTTATAAAAAATGTTTAACTTTTTTGTTATCATTAAAATGTAATTTATTGTTTTAATTATTAACTGCTCCATAGTTACTCAAATAATATTTAAAATCTTACAAAAATTATATGATTAATTATTTAATTTAATCAGGGCCCCATAAATCGCACAGGAATAGAAGAAAATATAAGCAAAACTTCATTTAAATTTATAAGTAGAATTTAAATAAATATATTATACAGTTATATTTATACAAAACTGTTTCTTTTATTGAAAATAATTATTCGCATGCGGTATATCCAAATTATAATCTGTCAAATCGTATCGCTAAATAGAAATAAGAAAAAAAATTAGATTTACCGAATTTAAACAACTAGACTATAAATAAATGTTTGGCAAATATATGATAATACAATCCACACTGCATTATATATGTAAAAACTGTAGTTGTAGAATAATCGCTGAATAATACTATGTGGCTGTAGAAAGATATAAGATGTTAAAATAAAAAATATAGGCGTTCCAAATAATATTACAAATAATGCTTCTTAAGTATAATATCATAATATAATGTCAATTTTTTAAACTGAAAACGAAACCAGAAATGAAAACATGAGGTAAAGAGTAGAAAAAATTGGCTAAACATAATATATTCCAGACTAAATGACAGAAGGCTCAATTAAGTCAATAAAAAAAGAATTTATGACTAAATATTTTATCGATTAAGTAAAGAGATAAAGTGATTAAGACATAACTTCATCTAATCAATCAGTTTATTCCAGACTGTAATTTGCTTATTTTAAATTAAAATAACCAAGAGTCAAGAACAATGATTAAGACAGCCAGGACCATGAATTGGTTGTAGAAGTAATTACTCAAACATGAACTTCCAGATGTGGTAGTTCCCTGCTTTTTCGGCGGTTGAGTTATTAGTCCACCATTGGGCGGTGGAGTTATTAGTCCACCATTGTTTCCACCACCAGAAGCAGCTACACAGAGATTATTTTCACACTTGGGAGCTGATGTGGGACAAGCCGAACAAGGAGTTCCGGATTTATAGGGATGTGTTGGACCGTTCCCACTTTAAAAATAAAAAAAATGAATATTCCTAATATAAGTTTATTTATACGATGTTCAAAGGTTGTTGACGTAAATAAGAGTTAAATATATATTTAAAATAATATAAAGAAAAGTCCAAAGATTATATACATGTATAATCGATAGTCTTTTATTCAATTTACGTAATTACTATATACTTAATTTACTAATCTTTATATAATTATAGTGATTATTTAAAATGTTGATATATAATAAGTAAAAACTTACGCTGGACCATATTCACAAACAAAATACCAGCTTGGTCTATCTTTGTCCTGTAAGTAATTTGGGCAATATTTTGCGCCACAACCGAGTTGATGACTATTGGCCCAAACGACCTGCTCGACAAACATAGATAGATAAATAAATAGAACATGAAAATATAGGGTATAGCCAACATTGTTAAATTATATAAGAAACTGTGATGTTACTTTGAATATTATATATCTTCTTATTGCTTTGCGATATTATTATTTTATGAGTATATATATTTATTCATTTACATGTGGTTATAAAAATTACGTATATACTACGTATTGCATTCATAATTTCGTATCTCTTTATTTATTAATTCAGTTTATTCAGTTATTTAATAAAAATTATGAAGAAAAAATTATTTCTATCTTTGTTTCAGTGCGCACAGCAGCCGTCAATATATTTAAAGTTTAAAACTATAAATTATATATTCTAATAAGAAAAAATTGAATTTATGCATTTCAAATTATAATTATCATAGATATTTTATATTATATATAGAACAAGATTGGACATCTAAAAAATTTCTATACTAAAGTATGTTGCATCGCGTGTGTGGCAAATCCAGAGTTGTGATTGGTTAAATAATTTGAAAATAACTTTAACAGAATATATATATTTAATTGATTCATATAAACAATTATTAAATTTAATATTACTACAGTAATTACTAATAATATTGAATTTTTGCCAGGATCGACAGAAACCGATACTAAACCGATAACAGAAACCAATCTAGTTAAACTTAAACAAAGATATCTATGATAATTATAGAATAATGACAGAAGTACATCAGCATTTTTTTGAAATCGTCTTTTAAACTATCAATTTTGGGGCTCAAGTACGTACGTACTTTATAACATAACTAATTAATTATTCGTTATTTAGGGGGTGGACATTTCAAATATTTAACGATAAGAGTTCATTTGTGTTTGCAAATATTTCAAATGTTTTGGACATTTAATTGAAATCTTTCATTTTCATTTAAACAATTATGTCTATATTAGAAAAGAATACACGAACATTCTATTTATTTTATGTCAGTATTAGGTCGCGGATTATATCCGAAAAATATTTCTTATTTATCTTTAGGGTAACTACAGTTACGGCCCATATAACAAATCAGGTTATTACTAAACCTGTATTTGAAAATAAAAATAACAAAAAAATTTTTATTATGATAATCAACTTTATTAAACATAAAATTAAAAATTTTCTGCTGCAGCCAGTACTAGATTTGGTAGATGTTGAGCCATACAGGAACGGATTATATCATCCAGTTGGTAACCCAGTCCATGAGGTGCCCGCGTTGAATTTGGCGTCGATATATTATAAAATATACATCCCATTAGATTAAAACAATATGTCCATCAAAAACAAATGATTTTTCTGTCCATCATGTCACCTCCCGATTTTGTTTTGTCGTAGTCGCTGAGTTCCTCTGAGTAAATAACCGTTGTCTTTTGCTTTGTCGTCACTCAGTTACCCCAAAGCTAATCGAAGGAGTATCCCATTCATAACTTTTTTTATTTAAGTTATATTGTAAAATAATCTAAACTAATAAAGCTGGCTGAGTTCGTTCTCTTATTTTTTTAAATATGAATATTTCATTGCATTCATATTTGTTCTTGACTGTTAAATAATTAAAGTAGCTTAAAGCATTTTCGGTTTATTAATGATAACACTGACGCATTATCTTTCAAAAGACAGACTGCGCGCTAAATTCATATATAAATTTCAATACACTAAGATCTATTCTAAATATTAATATACCTATAGTTTTAAATGGAAGAGTTGATTATTGTTGAAAATTAATTCATGCATTATAACTATTATTCTTCGAGTTTTCTACACACTAATTTGAATGGATTATTGAATATTATTTTGACAATTGGGAATTAGAGAAATCTTATTCAAAGTATATATAAACATATTTGTAAATCTAAACTAAAAATAAAAATAGTAAATTTTATATCATCAATTTTTACGTCAACAATTGAGGTCATATGAGTTGAGCATACAGAAAATATGTTCGTTATATTCGTAATTTTAGCGTAACTAACCTGGGTGTAATGACCGCATTCATCCGAACATGCCTGAGTTTTGTAAGTGTAATATTCCACCTCAGCATAAAGAAATTCCACTGCTGACTTCACATCCCAGGTCTTTGAAGCAAAAAAGTAGAGATTCTCACCAAGTCCCGCAAACTCCGGACCAGTTGAATGCTTCATGGTGCACTTGTCGGCCCATCCCTGAGCTATGGCAGCTACAGTTGCATTCCATTGCTGAATAGTTAAAACAAAAAGTAAATTAAACAATTATTTTAGTTTTGTTTTGTTTTATATAAATTATCCATTGTATTTTCTAGATTGATCTATAAGATGTATGAAATAAACAATAAATTAGCTAATGCTATCTACATAATTCAATTCGGTTCTGCCTTCCTATTATTTATTTAAAAACATCTACATATTAACAATTTTGACAGTAATGTTAAAACATAAAAAGCTCTTTTTAATTATAGTTTACTAATGGTAATTAGATTAAATAATTTCAGAAAAAGAAAGATGTATATGCTAACATTGATACAATTATCTTTTTCAATATAAAATAAAGCGGAATTTATCCTTTGCATATCCACACACATTTTTCATGCGTCGAATATTATGAAATTATTAAAATATATTTATCGGTAAATTAATTATATTGAATAAATATTTTGCAATTTTTAAAATGTTACAAACTAGATTTTTAAACGTTTCTTGTTCAAAATTTTAATTTTTATATTTAGTTTGGCCGAACATGGTGCATCATGTTATCATGCACAGTTGCAATTATTCAGCACAGCTTGTCTATGTAACTCACACTTATTACAAATTAACTAATTGTATTTCTTCATTTCATAAGCAAATGCATACTATTTTAGAATTATAATAGAGTAATCAATAAAGATATACAATACAATTAATACACTGTGATAAATTAGCCGCTAATAAAAACTACATTACAAACAAAACAAAATGTTTAAAGAAAATACAAAATTGTCAGTTTCTACTACCTATAAATCTTTTGGCGGCTAAATTGTATGACAGGGGATGTTTTTATAAATTTTATTTTACTTATATACATTAATTGTATTGTATATTTTATTGTATGCCTCTTAGAAACACTCCGCCATTTTAGATAATCAATAAAGAATTGATATATTTTTAAAATATTTTGAGAAATTATATAAAATCTCACCATCTTTTGCATGTTAGAGGCAGTAGGTTTGACACCAGCCCTGAGGTTATTGTGCGTATCTAAGCAAATCGTTTTCTCAGCATCCGACATTGCCGCATCACTGATTCGCAAAAATATGCACAAAGTGCAAAACACAACAATCGAATTCATGGTGTTCAGTTCAACTTAGAAATTTTATTCTGAAGTTAAAATAATGACAGTTCAAAATCAATATCACAGTTTGGAATAATTTTCAAGAAAAAAATGTTGATGAAATCATTTTTTTATGTTTATGTACATAAATATTAAAAATTAATTTTGAAATAATAAGAAATAATTTTGCATACATGTTTTGTAATTAATACCTACATAAAACATTTAAAATGTGACAAAATTTCGTATAACTATAGGTATAAGTTACAGGTAATAATTATTAATCTGACATACTATTATGTCTACTGACCTTAAATAAAACACCTCTATATGAGATAACTGTTGTGGTAAGCTTTTTAGAATGTACGTGGAATGTTGGGTATGGTATACTTGTATAGCCTTCCATTGATTGCAAATATTATTCATCAATAAATATTAACTCACTATAAATAAACACCGCATTCGTAAGTATACATCTTACTAATAAGAAATGTTTTCAAAAGGCACGTTCTCCAAACACTTTTATTAAAATATTAGTTTGTATGTTTAGCAATTATGAAATGGTAAAGTGAAATATCTAAGTTGTTATGTTAACAATAATTTTAGAAATATAAAATTGTTTTAACTTTACGTGAAATCTTAGTTCAACTTTCTGTGATTGATTAAAACTCCCAACAAATATCCGTTGTTTGTAATATACTAATTCTTCACCTTTAGTGTATGTATTATATAAATTAGGGATATGGAAGACACGTTAATATAAATATTGTGAATGTAATTAATTTGAAAATTTATAATAAGGAGGAATCACCATGAGTGTTTCACTTTGAGTTTTAAAAAGCGATACGACAAAAAGAATTTAAAAAATATATTTACTAATATGTTTTACTGAACATTATTGTTAATTGCAATACATATCTAATTAAAAGGACAACGAGTATCTTATACCAACATGACAAGAATGTAATTTGAGGCAATTATAGATCTCGCAGAAATTTTATCAAAAAACCACTGTTCTCAGTCAGGATATGAATATTACTCAACTTTGGAATAAACATTGATTGGGTCTATACGTACCGAAACATTGGATGAGAAAATTCTTATTGCAGAAAGAGAGTATGGTGCAGACATGGACATCAGTTCTTTACAATCACAATTGCCAGTTTTCGTACTTTATTTTCTGAGGGGGCAAGCGTTTTTGTCCACGGTTTACTGAAACAAAACAAGCCGACAAATCTGAACATAATTTAAAAACAAATTGTTTTCGCTCTTTCTTAATTAAGTCTTTTCTGCCACAAACGACACTGTTCTATGACGTCTAAAACTTGTCTATAAGATCAGGAATGACAGCAACACGTACTGTACCAATAGTATTTTAAATATACACAAAAACAAAACATGTTACCCGAGTTTGAAGGATATCGCAAATGAATTGAAGAACGCCTCAAAATAGATTGTAAATAATTCTGACTCTACAATATAAGGGCTTTATTTTTCTATTCAGAGAATTTTAAATTAATAACTTATAACATATAAATAATTCATTTTGAGTTTCATATTAACTTCTCAAAATAATATTTCCTTTTATCATATATTTAAATTATAATAATTTATTCATTAAATAATTATTTAAGATTTTTCCATTATTATTTATTAATTATGAACAGGTTTAAAAGCTGACAATGTGTTTAAAAACGGTACATCTTAGTTTAATGAAGATAGTTGTTGCAAAAAAATCTGGGGCATCGCCTTCCCAAACCACTAGGAGGGGCTCTGCCCCTGGACCACGTTATATGTTATTATGGCCCCTCTAACTGGAAGTGCTGGGTAGGCCCCCAACCACTAAGGATAAGTATATTGCATGAAAATAGTTTCACGTTTTATTATGTGGAGTCGAGTGCCTAGATGTTTCAGGTACCTACCTAACATATAATACATAATATTTATATCAGGGACCGCCTAACGATTTTATTGGTGAGAGTGCTATGAGGTTTTTTCGTTATTTTTCCGAATTTTTTCATTCATCATCGAAAATAAATATTTATAGGAAATTTTGAGTCGGATCAATATTCCAAAATTATCCATTTTTTGTCTAGGCATCATTTATCTAGCCGCCCCATCCCCCCTCTCCACCTTTCAAAAGCTTTATTAACCTACTAAATAAATTTTAATTAAATACTTATATTAAGGACTGTTCTGAAATTACGAAACACTTTTTAGAGGCTTTTTGAACGCCTCCTCCCCCTTTGTCACACTTCGGTACAAAATTAGACTCCCCTTCAAAACGACGTCACATAAGGTAACCTCCCATAATTCGAAAATAAATTTATATTGATGATGTTGTTGAAATGAAAACAAAAAGTCAAACAATAATTAGTGATTAGGTCTATATTAATAAAATTTAGGTAATTTATATTCATCTGTAGTTTACTAATTCTAATGCACTTAAAAAAAAACATACACAAAAATAAGGAAAATGTGACTTCACATTTTGTATTACCCCACTTCCCTCACACGTCACGTTTGCCACATTTTGAACTACCCCCTCCCCTCCCACGTAACGTTTGTCATATTTCGTACTACCTCCTCCTTTCTCAAGTCATCTTTGTCACATTTTCATAAACCCTTCCCTCAATCCTTCAAGTGTGCCGTCATTTCAGAACAGCCCCTCATAAAACCCCAGATGATAGCAACAAAACAAAACAAAATCAGAACCCCTGTGACTATTAACTTTAATTTTGTAAGTATTTTGTTTGTCTGTTAATATAATGGTATTAACCAGGTGCGATTCAGCGCATATTAATGGATAACTTAAACACCCTTTAAATCGGCTATTCGGTTAATTGGAGATTATAATGCCTACATAATCAAGGCATCTATAAATTGTACTTAAATTTATTTATTTATTAGATATATATCTTTCTAAAAGAATACATTTAAAACCATTATAGTTTATATAATGTTCCAAAAATTTAAAAACCATTTATATTTGCAAAAATAATAAATTCGCATTTATCATTTCTTTAAATGTATATCCACAATTATTATCATCAGGTTTTAAATAAACTATTTACATTGGTTACAATAGATTACAGTAGTAATTTTTCTATTTATTATTCTGATAATGTCTTTACAAGCTTTACCGATTTTGTTTCTTAATCTCGGCGGAGAAATGCTATACATTCTTGATCAAAGATTACTTGCACAAAAAATTTCACAGGACAAAGCTGTAAAAGGTATAAAAATCATAAATATTTTTTAGATATTGTTAGTAAAATTTCATAATGAAAATAATTTTATTTATGTAGTGGGGTGTGTTTGAAATTTTTTATTTGCTCATAAAATGGAATATTAAATTTTTCATCATAATCGTATCTAATACAGGGTTGTACCTAGAAAGGGATAGGAATATTTTACATGTGATATAAATGCAATTTCGTTTTGGTGCCTTTTTATAAAATCTTGCCCACCCCCCCCCCCCCCCACTTCCCACATCACTGAAAAAATTCTAGTTATGGCCCTGTAATTTTATAGCAGAAACATATAATCTAGCACTTAAAAAACATTAAAGGGTAAACAAAAAAATTAGGGTCAGATACTTAAAAAAGAAATTTTATTATACATTAATTGAATACATTTTATGGATAATATTATAAATAGTGTAATTATATTTTTTAATAATTAATTATACATTTCACAGTTAACTGAATTATAAATAAATTAACTATAATTATATTAATTAAAATTTGGAGTCCTTTCTTCATTATTATTTTGATTTCATTAGAAGAACAATATTTTTGCATTTGCAGGTATCCAGCCATTTTTTATATGTTAAAGTTTAAAAATTATTTTTTTGTGCTAATATGCATGTTTATTCATAAAAGCATACTCATAAACTGAAAAGTATTATAAATGATTAAGGAAATTGAATATTTAAAATAAATAATAACCTTATAAAAATATTTATAGCTTAATAGACATAATTTTTTAAGAAATTAATTAAAATTAATATTTTTAAATATTTATATATTACTTTCTTATAATTAAAAATCATTTATCTTCTAATTATATTAATAAAATTTATATAGAAAATACATTTTAAATAATCAAAATCTATTCAATTTTATAATTATTTTTCATATATTTCTAATTTTTTTAACATATATTGGCTACCAGTTAGGAACCCTAACCAGTTCTGAACTGGTTGACCAGTTGAAAACTTTATGTAATTTTCTAAAAAAATTTTAACTGGTTGACCAATTAAGAACTCAAAAAAATCTAAATTATGCCTTTTTCATATTTTTCAAATTGATTAATACTAGGTATTAGTAAATTTAAAATATTTCAAACAAAACCTATTTTTATAGAAGAAAAACCATTATTAAAACACATCAATTATTAATACATTATGATAAGCTAATTTTATGATATATATTATAATATATAGGTACAAGTATTATAAAACAGCAATTTATCCTTGTTTTGTATATCAACATATCAGCAAAAATAAACAAAACAGGATGCTGATATCCCTAAGAAGCAAGGTAGAAACAGTCATCAATCTCATTACAGAGTACTTACCACTCCCCATTGTAATTCTGTTTATTCACCTATACATCAAACCATTCTATAGCTTTTTCTACTGCAGCTTAACCATGTAATACATTTTTCTGTAATTCATTAATTGGTTTAGCCATTCTGTACAAAAGATTTTTATCATTATTATTTAATCATTGGTTACTTATAATTAAGGTATGACTTCTAGATGTTAACATCCCAATTTGTTATGTTACATTATTCAAAGTCACAATTACCTTGTTGGGGCTTCATATACATATGAATTATAGAAATTATTTTATGTAGATTTCTATAATTCCATCAAATTGTTAAATAACTCATTTTAAAACTGTAATTATATTAATTTATAATATAATTTATGAGTAATATTAGTCTAAAATTTTTATCTTTATAGACATAGATTAAGGCTTGTAGTTGGTAAGAAATATATCTAAACCGTACAAACTCAGAAATTAACATCTAAATTGGTATAATATATTTATACAGTAATTATTATAAAAAATAATTTTGTTTAAATAATTTTAATTAACTAATATTGTGCATAAATCTTTTTGACAAATACAAAAAACAACATAATTTAGATAATTTTTTAAGTTCTGAATTGGTCAACCAGTTGAGAATTTTTTTATTTTTTAAAAATTTAGAACTGGATGGGGTTCCTAACTGGTTGCTAACATATACACTAAATAATTCATTATTGCTCAAAATTTATTTTCTAACAATTTATTAATGGTACTAGATAATCAAATTAACAATTAGTCATGTTATTTTTAATTAAAGCATATATTTATTTACATTATAATTTATTCATAAGATTTAATCAAAATTCAAGTATATATCCAATATTTTTATAAAGGGGATAATATACATAATTTTAAAGCTTCAGAATTATTTTAAAAAGACATATATATAGAATATAAATTAAGGCAACAGACTAATTATTAAAATGTGCCTTTTCAGGAAATAAGGTGTCCCTCATCAGGATCATTTTTGCACAGGCTTGGGAAATGCAGGTTTTGGGTTTGGTTTAAAAAACAAAATTAATACCTCCAAAATATAACTGATTCAAGTAGTGTGGCTGCCCTTTTCAAAATAACTCTACATAAGTGCCCCTAAACCTGAAAAACGATTCCCTATAAATATTCCTGGGGCACCCCTGATAGTTGCATAATTTCTTTTCAGGAAAAGTAAAATATTTAACCATTAATTAAATTAATATGATCATATAGATTCCTAGAATGAATTCCTTTAAATTATATTTTATTACATATTTGCTTGTTAATATTTCTGTGATATTTTCGACTTACAATTATTTTGTCAAATTGCAATAGACACTTCAAATGATTTATTTTCATAGTTTGCACAATATATTAATAAATAAATTGCTGACTTGCTGTTACCGTTTCATTAGATTTATCGATTTATTTTTCTACAAATAATTTACAAATTGTAGGCTCTTTGACCACCAGGGAATTTTCCTTTGTCACATTCTGTTTCAGTGATGCAGGACATAACATCCACAATGTTCAATCCAAAATTCATCGAAGAATTATTCAAACATCAACCTCTCTACTCCAAAACTTCCACCCGAATTCTGTTTGATCGTTTGGCTCATGCTTCGATCATGAAGTTAAATACGGCCTCCATGGACAAAGTAAGGCAGTTTATACAAACTTTAAAATGTGTTGGATTTACACAACTGATACTATATTTTATTTACCCCTTTGTCTCTCATTCCCATTCCAACAGCTCTATGACCTGATGACAATGGTTGTGAAATACCAAGTGTCCCTTTGTCTACGGCCCACCGACCTCTTTCTGGTCACGCTCAACCATCTGGACTCCATATCTAAACTTATTGACAGCAACACGCCATCGTGGGACCTGGTTGCTGCAACAAGTCGTCTGCTTTTGGAGGTTAAAACCAGAATTTTATACGTCCGTTAATTATATTGCTTCTTTTCAAAAACTAATTCATTCACTCATTTCAACATCTTGGTATTCAATCATTTCAATCATATTTGTGATTGAAAAAAGCTGCACATTTACTTCAAATCCATTTATTTTTCTGTATGTATGTTTATCATAGATATACTTTCTTTGTTTAAGTTTAACTAGATTGGTAATCTAGCTGATTGTTGTCACTTAGTATCGGTTT
>JAUZNC010036125.1:5602-19056 GCA_034780395.1 Vannuccia rotundouncinata
CTGTCGATATACAATGATTGTCGACTTACTGTCGATATACAATGATTGTCGAATTGCTGTCGATATACAATGATTGTTGAATTAGTCGATATAGAAGGATTGTTGAATTGCTGTCGATATACAATGATTGTCGAATTGCTGTCGATATTCAATGATTTTAGACTTACTGTCGATGTTATTGATTGATATATTCATCATGATCAATGCTCGATATTAAATGATTGAAGCATTAATGACAGTGCGATTATTGCTCGATATATTAAGATATCTGACTTCTATATATTTTTATTAATTGTCGTTTAATAAAAATAATAAAAATTATTTTCAAAATTAAATTGAAGCATTCATCAATGATTACCTCTCACGATATCTAGCTAGCTCTTACTATCATGAACCATGGCCACAAAGTTTTATCGACTAATTACAAACTACAATCTTACTTTTAGTAAAATTGTAATTTATTGTATTACATATTGGCAGCTTTTTGGAGAGTAAACATTGTTGAGTCAACATTTACAATTTACGACATCCAGGAAAAGATATACTTTGATTCTAAATATTAACTCACTGTTCTCTTCGTCAATTGGCATAAATCCATCGGGACTAGCACCCATGTCATCTCCTCTGATAACGACACTCTCTTTCGATTTTTCTGAAAATAATTATTAAAAAAATAAGAATGGGTTAGTAATTGTCTGCTAAAAAACCGGATGACTAAATTCAAAGTATTTTCTCGGGTAAGAACTATAATCGTGTATAATCTAGATTTTTCTAACTGTTTTTAAAGAACAAATAATTATAAATACTTAAAACATTTGCAACATAAAATTATTCTGGTGTTAATTTCAATATATTTAAATAATTAAAAGTTAGCAGAGTTATAGAAATTGTTTAAAAAGAATTAAAAATGTTACACAAGCCAAACCTTCAACATCATTTTCTCTCTCCATTTTGAAGAGGTATCGGCGCACCAACCGTTGCATGATGTCCGCGTAAGACGTGTCTTCAGCCTCGATTTCTTTCTTTTTACAAACGCGCTCTCTTCGTATCTAAGAAGAAGAATTCAAATGTTCTTCTTTTAAAAATAACTATGAATATTATATTCTGTGTAAGAATATTATACTAAATGTGTCGTCATAAAAAAATCAAACATATATTACAATAACACAATAGAAGCTAAATCTGTAGCAAAAAAGAAATATCCTGCAAAATATAATTAGCAAAATATGAGATACAAATACTTTTATCCGTATATTGAATATTTCTAAATTTTTTTGTAACTAAAAAATAATAGTTTTTTTAAATGTAACTATAATAATTGCTATGATAACTGCTTTGACAAAAGCTTTGATAACTGCTATGATAACTGCTTTGATAACTGCTGTGATAATTGCTATGATAACTCCTATGATAACTGCTTTGATAACTGCTATTATAACTGCTATGATAATTGCTATGAAAACTGCTATTATAACTGCTATGATAATTGCTATGATAACTGCTATTATAACTGCTATGAAAAACTGCTATGATAACTGCTATGATAACTGCTATTATAACTGCTATGATAATTGCTATGATAACTGTTATGATAACTGCTATGATAACTGTTATGATAACTGCTATGATACTGCTATGATAACTGATATTATTTCTGCTATACTAACTGAAATACTATATGCAACGTGTTTTCAATTTAGAGTTACCTTAATGAAATCGGTGCTTCTTGTCTGGCCGCCAATGTTTACTGTTTCATTGCCTATAAAGTTTTTAAAGCATTTAATTCCTCTCGTCATACCATCTGGTGTTGGAATAACATTGAACGGAACGGGTAGAACACTTCCATTATCATCAATGTAGTTTAGCCAAAGCTTTGTGCGTGCAAATTTCCACTCGACATCACAGTCTTCCTGAATAAACACAATGTAAATCGTACAGTAGGTATTATACTTATATGGTGATATTATTATTACAACATATTTTTATATAATGTATTGTAATTAAATATAGTAATACTAACTTGAATGTCCTCAAAAGAGTGACTCATCATTGCAATTAGCATATTAATCAATACAATAATAATGATCACGTGATACACAGCGAATAAAAACATTCCAACTCCTTCAACTAAGGCTGTACTGCTGTCAGAATCTATCATACCATCGGTATATCGATGTTCAATTTTATCTGAAATGTATTAAATAAACTAAGTTATTAATTACATAAGACTATAAATACATTGCAGACGTGCATTTACCTGGATGTCGCACAGGAATGCTACTAATACTAATCTGTCCGAACATTGCCCAAAACAAACTGTACAATGTGTGTCTCAGCCTACAAAATAACAAAAGAAATTGCACTTAATATCAAAGGATTAAAAATTAGGACCAACAATGTTATCTCATGTTTCCAAATAATATTAACCCTATCCTACCCGGCCTATTTGAATCGGACAGCCCCTATAATTCGCACCACTTGTTCAGATAAAACCTTGAAATTTGGTATGTAGTAGGTAAAAGAAAGTGTTTGGACTATTTCCGTTAAGAGAGTGTTAAAAAAATTAAAATTTGTTTTTGCAATAATGAAATTGTTTAATTTTAGTCATAAAATGTGATACATCGGTGAACTAAAGTATTTTACAAATGTGTAAATTGATATATCCTTTTTATTTTTAGTGTAATTATATATTTATAAATCAATAAAATTCCATTTTTCTAAATTATTCTGAATTTCGGTATCCAAAATTATTTGAAAAAAATAATACGTTTATTAAATCTGGAATCTTCTGTAGAAATTTTCAAAAATGGCTATAACATCAAGTCGCTGGGTAGGATAGGGTTAAACTATACATAGCAATATTTGATTCTAAATAATTATAAATTATACTGCTATATGTTGCTATATGTAGCTATGTGTTTATATGTGTTGCTATATGTTGCTATATGTTGCTATGTATTGCTATGTGCTGCTATAGGTTGCTATATGTTGCTATGTGCTGTTATATGTTGATATGTGTTGCTATATGTTGCTATGTGCTCCTATATGTTGCTATGTGCTGCTATATGCTGCTATGTGCTGCTATATGCTGCTATATGTTGTTATATGTTGCTATGTGTTTATGTGTTGCTATATGCTGCTATATTTTGCAATTTGATGATATATGTTGCTATATGTTGCTATTTATTGCTATGTGCTGCTAAATGTTGCAATATGTTGCTATATACAGCGATATGCTGCTATATACAGCGATATGCTGCTATATGCTGCTATATGTTGTTATGTGCTGCAATATGTTGCTATGTGTTGCTTTATGCTGCTATATGTTGCAATATGATGCTATATGTTGCTGTATGTTGCAATATGCTGCTATATGTTGATATAGGTTGCTATGTGCTGCTATATGTTGCTATGTGCTTCTATATGTTGCTATATGTTGCAATATGGTGCTATATGTGGATATATGTTGCTATGTGCTGCTATATGTTGCTATGTGCTTCTATATGTTGCTATATGTTGCAATATGGTGCTATATGTGGATATATGTTGATATGTGCTCCTTTATGTTGCTATATGTTGCAATATGATGAAATATGTTGCTATATGTTGATATGTGCTGCTATGTATTGCTATATGCTTCTATATGTTGCAATATGATGCTATATGCTGCTATATGTAGCTATGTGTTTATATGTGATGCTATATGTTGCTATGTATTGCTATGTGCTGCTATATGTTGCTATAAGTTGCTATGTGCTGCTATATGTTGCTATGTGTCGCTATAAGTTGCTATATGTTGCAATATGCTGCTATATGTTGCTATGTGTTTCTATATGTTGCTATGTGTTGCTATATGTTTATATATGTTGCTATATGTTGCTATGTGCTGCTATATGTTGCTATGTGCTTCTATATGTTGCTATATGTTGCAATATGGTGCTATATGTGGATATATGTTGATATGTGCTCCTTTATGTTGCTATATGTTGCAATATGATGAAATATGTTGCTATATGTTGATATGTGCTGCTATGTATTGCTATATGCTTCTATATGTTGCAATATGATGCTATATGCTGCTATATGTAGCTATGTGTTTATATGTGATGCTATATGTTGCTATGTATTGCTATGTGCTGCTATATGTTGCTATAAGTTGCTATGTGCTGCTATATGTTGCTATGTGTCGCTATATGTTGCTATATGTTGCAATATGCTGCTATATGTTGCTATGTGTTTCTATATGTTGCTATGTGTTGCATTATGTTTATATATGTTGCTATATGTTGCTATGTGTTGCTATATGTTGCTATGTGTTTCTATATGTTTCAATATGTTGCTATGTGTTGCTATATGTTTCTATATGTTGCTATGTGTTGCTATGTGTTGCTATATGTTGCTATGTTTTTATATGTGTATATATATCAATTATAGATTAGATTATATTAATTATTAATTTATTAATTAATTATATCAATTATATAGATTATATATCAAATTGTTGAAACGAAGTTAATTATTTTATTGGAAGTGTGAATTTCCTAAAATGCATGATTTAATTTATACTTATAGTAAGATATCTTCAAAGAGGAAATGTTTAATTATTTATGAGAGAAACTTCGTTACCCCTCAAATACTTCGGTTGCTGGAATGAGTTTGGTTGAGTTTTTGTTTTCAGTTGGTACAAGGAAGTTTTGGGATCCATAGTACCAATAGAGATTATGCAATCCAACCATAAAGGCAACAAGTACCTGAAATGATATAAAAGACAGATCAACTTTATTTACTGGAAAAAGATCATTAAACGATGTTAAATATTTTTAATAACATATTACGATTTCAAGTTTTTTAACTGTAAAACTTTATATTATAACATTAAATAGGTAGGTACATCAACTGTGTACATTATATTATAACAATTAAATAGGTAGGTACATCAACTGTGTACATTATATTATAACAATTAAATAGGTAGGTACATCAACTGTGTACATTATATTATAACATTAAATAGGTAGGTACATCAACTGTGTACATTATATTATAACATTAAATAGGTAGGTACATCAACTGTGTACATTATATTATGCAAAAAATTTAATTTTTTAATGTTTTAATGAAATACTTATTTTAGTTAGTTATGTGAAATCTATTATAATCAATATATTCTATATATTATGTAGATAACGAATACATAATTTGTAGTTTTGGTGCTCGTTTTCCATCTAAATATGAATTATGACGCTCAGGAGAGGAAAGGTTTAGGCAGAAAAAGTAGTTCATTCCAAAGTTTCTTTCAATGTTTTCTATTCATTGATTCAGTCATCTCTGTCAAAAATATGTTTCACTCAAGAGGAACACGATTTATTGTTGTTTCTTGACCAAAGTATACGAACATTTCTTTCTATACGGACATTTTCGCCAAATATTAATTTAAGCTTTCCGATAGAAAATATCACGAAGCAATAATATTTTTTTTCGAAACAGAATATTATAAAATAAACAATGAATCGTATAGTTCAGGAAACACTTACAAGTAAAAATAAAACCATAAATCGGGTAATATCCTGCAACATTCTTGTGAATGCAATCTGCAGTGGGCCCAGGATCTCAAATGCAGGCATGATGTAAGTGGTTCTAGCAAAACTCATTACATTTGCAACCGCAAATAGAACGTCGGATACTATTTCGGGGTCGTCAGCTTTCCACTGGAACCGAGCTATGATCAACAAAGGATTCTTATATTTAATAAAACACACATGCAATAAATTAAAACACAATTGTCTTATAAGACAATGTACTAATAACTTTGAACTAATAACCCTGTACGATCTTAATATTAGAGTCTGTTCAATTTATTGTTGACCGTGTTATCACCATGTACGTTTATCGGAGTTCTGTATTTTACGTGCTGGAATAACGTCAGTATTTCTCCAGTTTTCTATTTTCATAAATAATAAACCTACGCGATAAAAGTACGATTATTCAACCCTTTACATACGATTATTCAACCCTTTACATACGGTTATTTTTAAATTTCATGATTATTACACTCAATTACAAATGACAATATATTTATTTACATAATTCAAAATTTGAATAGTTTTAAATATACTTTGTTCTTAATTTCTAAAATTTCTATATTTTTCTTCTTGTTTTTATGTAACATCAAAATTGGATTTTCTAACAATTTTAGACCTTTTCTTCTTAAAAAGATATAAAAAAAAAGAAATTTAACAGTCGATGAAATGAATATCTGGTTTCTCTGTGAGATCCGGAGAAATGTGTGTTTTCTCAATCAATTTTTATAAGTTTGATAGATCTTGTGACAAATTGGCTTTAATTATTCTTAAATAGTAAACAAATCAACATTGCAAAGGAATGATTAACTTTCATTTTTTGTATTTATTGAAATTTGATTGATGTCTTTCTTGAGATCTAAGTATGGCAAATATCTTGATGCTTCACTAAAGCATTAGACTAACCTCATCTAAATAGTCGACAATTACAAATAAATGAACACTCGATTGCAACAAATCAAATATACGCACAAGCTACCATGAAGTAGCGATGTCCAATTATTGGGGAGTCGCTGATGTTCCGCAGATGAGCATTGAAAAGATCAAAGTTGCGTTCAACAAGGGCCAATCTTGCAATTTTTGTTCCTGGAATAAAGTCAGAAAAAGATAATTCAGGTCATCTTACTTCATCTTTGTTAAGGTTTAATAAAAGGTCATTTATGAGTGCTTCATGTTTGATATCAGACGGATATTTGATAATCTTTCTGGTAATATATGATAAGAATGGCTTTATTTCCAGTAAAAGTACAAATACTTTTAAATAAGATAGCGAAGTACATGTAAATTATAAGTACCGAGAATAAGATACATAATATAGAACATTTCGGTCTGTCCACCGCTTCGTGTACCATTCAGATTCTTTGTAATGTTTTCAAGTTTATTTTGCAGAGGACGATCTTTGTTGATAACAATTTTATAAAAGTATTTTTAAATCTGTTTTTTTTTTATTGTGAGTTTACGATCTGGCTCAGTTTTTCTTTGTCTATTGATGAGACCTCTGAAAAGAAATGATTTAGTTTCCTCAGTTTTTTCTCATCCTTCATCAGAAGACCACAACCTTATACTTCGCAAGCATGGCTTATTTTTAGTACAACTACAGAGTTAAAGATATTCCCTTTTGTTTTATGGTTTTGTTTTGTTTTGTTTAATTTTTGAGAGACATTTTATAACGAAGATAACTTTATGTAACAACAGAATCAATATTATTTATCATCAGTACCGTTATAAAAGTTATCGGCCTCTCTAACCCAACGATCAACAATTATTCGCATTGTGTAGGAAGCCAAGTAAAGCATCAAAATGAGGAAATTGAGAACATTGTAGGCATTCAACATGTAGCTCTTCACTCCAAGAGAGTAAATCTGTTTGATCTCATACAGTAACAATCCTGAAAACAAAAATAAATCAGATACGAAAATAGTCTACGATTCATATTTTTTCTAAAACATGAAAAATATTATAAAATATCAGAATGAATAGGAAATTATTTACAATTCCTTACAATATTAATCGATACATTCATCACCAACTGACCAAATAACAATATTAATCGATACATTCATCACCAACTAACCAAATAACAATATTAATCGATACATTTCTCACCAGCTATACCCAAATAACAATATTAATCAATACATTTCTCACCGACTAACCAAATAACAATATTAATCGATACATTCATCACTAACTAACCCAATAACAATATTAATCAATACATTTCTCCCCAACTAACCAAATAACAATATTAATCAATACATTCATCACCAACTAACCAAATAACAATATTAATCAATACATTTCTCACCAGCTAACCAAATAACAATATTAATCGATACATTTCTCACTAGCTAACCAAATAACAATATTAATCAATACATTTCTCACTAGCTAACCAAATAACAATATTAATCAATACATTTCTCACCAGCTAACCAAATAACAATATTAATCAATACATTTCTCACCAGCTAACCAAATAACGATACTGATCTGAACATGAGTGATGATCATATTGGCTGGTCTCAACTTCTCTTTCATCAGACTATTCACTTTCTCTTCATATGTCATCTCTTCGTAAGTGTCAAAGTCTTCCGTAGATCTGACTATCTCTTGATTCTCCTCCAACCGGAATGTCGCTACGGCCAGGAGGATCAAGAAGGTGAAATGGGAGAGACCATGTGAAGCAAACTTTGCCGCGGGGCAGCGCATTGAGCGGGACATCTGAATCCAAGGAGGGAAAAATGACAATAAAAAATGTTACTAATGATGTTAACCCTATATCCACACCTGGGGATTTTTCGTTGGCATTTCTTAGTAAACAATTTTACAATAGTTAGTCTCATATGACTTTTCTTAAAAAAATTTTAAACAAAACTGTAAAACAAGGACTGGCTTATATTATGTGATAATAAAGAGGGACATAAAACTATAACTTTATGATTCTTTATCCAATATATTTAAATATCATCGCTGAGGCTCTACTGTGTGGTAATAAAAACTTTACAAAAAGTCCATACATGACCATTTCCTTACGTTTGAATTGGGCAATATTATGTAGATCATGCAAAACAGGGGCATGAATGGTGCCGCCAGCATGGAGAGCGAGATCTTCCTTGTGAGTCCCCAGGACTGTAGAAACGCTGTTTCAGATCCATACCAGATGCTTGTCAAATATTGTTGGCAATTGGCGTGCGCTACAAACTGCGGCGTTTGAGGGGAGGAGGTACGTGAGAAAAAATGAATAAAAAATATGTTACGTTAACCAGTAGAACACACGCAAACAAATTCAAACAAATCGTTACACAGCAGAATACACACACTCCGTATTAAAAACAATTCGTTACACGGCAGAACACACACCGAATTCAAACAAATCGTTACACAGTAGAACACACACCCCGAATTCAAACAAGTCGTTACACAGTAGAACACACACCCCGAATTCAAACAAATCGTTACACAGTAGACCACACACCCCGAATTCAAACAAATCGTTACACAGTAGAACACACACCGAATTCAAACAAGTCGTTACACAGTAGAACACACACTCCGAATTCTAACAAATCGTTACACACCGAATTCGAACAATCGCACCTTTTTCTCCTCATAATGAATGGCCATTCTCAGACGGCCGAGCGCATCCCTCTCGTTAGTTTCACTTTCTTCCATTCTCTCTGAAATGACGGCTTCCACCTCTTGAGTTCCTCGACACAGATCCATCATTTCGCAGGCGAAGTTCATGCACTGCTCGGCCAACATGAGATACTCTAGCTGAAATAACAAGGGTAGGTGAGGGGAGTGGTTTTTATAGGGCATTTAAAACTTCATTATCGTAATAAAAATTGCTTTAAAATAATTTAAAACTCATTTGATCAATTTTGATATTAAAATTGTTCACATTAAATTAAAAGTTAAACAAATAATAATAATAAACTTTAACCTTATACCGACGGTATTATAAAATCCATATTTTAGCCGACTTAATTTTAAGAAAAACAAAAAAATTAAAACCTTTTTGGCTTTCGATGCTGCGAGAGCCACTATTTCCAATTTTCTTTAGCACAATTAGAAATTAAAATGTATCACTGGAACAGCCACAATCAATAAACAAAACCTCACCTTGAACTCTTTTTCCACCTCCGCTAATTTCATCATTTCTTGTCTGAGTTCAAATGTGGCCATAATTGGATCCGGATTATTTAAGGCCATGAAAGCAGGACTCGCCAACGCGCGGTATGCATTAAGACGTGACCTTGACCTCTTTAATGAATCGTAATCTTGCTTGAGTTGACAGTCAGTACACTGACACGATATCGGATGCGGTTTCTCAATCGTGTGGTTCCTGGCGAGAAACATTTGAATGATCTCATGGTTGTTATAATGAGCGGACAAGATGAGGGGTGTGATATCCGGGGAAAATTGGGCCTTTTCTGACGCTCTGAAGAACATGTGGTCGTGGTCCATTCGTTTAATTTTGTCCTCTCCGGCCATATAGTTGGGATGCTCGATTATCACGCGGACGATTTTCGTTTGTCCCTTGCTGATTGCGTGGAGAAGTGCCTCTTCGATACATTCGAAACTTAGCTTGTCCATGAGTAACTCGATATTTTCAATGTTCTCTGAGTCGACGGCAAGATGGATGGCATTGCGGCCCATGTAATCGACGCAGTTGAGGTTGAAATTTGGAGTGTTGTCAGACTCTTCGAGCGATTGTCGAATGCAACCGACATCTCCCAGAGCTGCTGCGTTGAGATAGACACGCTCCTCATCTGTTAGCTAAAAAAAAAAAAAAAAAAAAAAAAAATAATAAATAAATATATAAATAAATATATAAATAAATAATTAATTAATTAATTAACACATTAATTAATTAATAAATAATGTTAAATTAATGTTTTAAGCAAAACTAAACATCAACTGAAAAAATCAATAAAGGTAATTAACCAGTTTTGACAGATGTGTTCAGAAATGACCTCATTAATTCTGCTCGTATTCAGATTTTAAAGAACTGTAAATCGATTCTAAAATGTAACAAAATAATCACTCACCCGAACATCTTCAAAGTTTGTAAACAAAGATTCGGCCTTGGCCTGTTTTGCGTTCTTCCGCATGTCAGGTTTGCCAGTTTGCACAGATTTGTACGCTCTTAACACGAAAGAAATATCAGAGAGAAACTGCATTAATGAAGGAAAGGACAGCTTTACAGATAACCGGCCTTGACATATTTTGATGCATTTGCTTCTGTAAAATGGATTGTTATTGTGGATGTAATATAATATTTCCTGATTATATAATGTTTCCTGATTATAATATAAGCCAAAAGGGCAAAAGTGTGTCAGCTCATACCACAAAAGAAATGATATACCATAAATTTTGTGAGCTCTTACAAAACTATTTTCTGAAATTATGAAAAAATTATCAAAATCGGTTGAAGTTTAGGGTAGTTATTTGGGTCTGAAGAAGAAGAATAAATACGAAAAATGGCGATGTTTGACAGTCTATAACTGAATATCTAGTAAAGATATCAACGTGAAATTTGGAATACTGATAGAGTTGCGACGGCGCTATCCAACGCATATACAATTATGTCGACACCTCTTACAGATTTTTATGATGACTATGTCAAAATTGCCTAGTTTGTGCATATTCTATAATACCTAGGTTGCCCTCAACCTACAGCTAACAACCTACAACCTTAGGGTTAAATGTACGAATGTATAAAGTTAGATTAAAAGAAATGGAAAAATGGAAAATATTTTCACAAAGTATACAAAATACCAAAATTCAGACGATGCATTTCCAATTTGAATAACTTAAAATCCACATAAAACTCTTTATATGGAATGTAAATATTTATGCCATAACAGTTTTAATGTAACAGATATTTAGTGATATTAATTGCCACAAGTTTATTGGCAATATAAAACAAAATTTAATGAATCGAATTTATAAAAACATTCAATATTTTGTCCTTCGGTTCAGTTACACTTACGACAGAGATATTTCACTTTTCTGAAACCACTGTTTCCAAATATACTGAAATAATAATTGGTAAATTTTCCTAACCTTTTTTAAAATAGAATATTCTACAATTAGTTGTACCTAATTCACATGGTGTGTGGACATCGCATTAAATCAAATTGAAATTTGTATAAAATGCTGAATATTTGCACATAATAATCAGAGAATAATCAATATAACTATAGCAACCGATATTCAGTGTTTGTTATAATAAATATGTTTTTATCTTCTTTGTTCACGCAGCGGAATAACATGAATTTGTTCAGGATTTTGTGAAGACACTGATCAGATCGATTGATATAATAAGCAAGCGACCTTTGTTCCTTTTTATTTAACTGGTTTTAAATTCATACATATAGCGAAAGACATGGATATTCGAAGCCCCTTCGAAAGCTACATCTATAAAATCAATAACTATGATGTTTACAAAAATAATTTAAAGATGTGTAGCAGAAATAATTATGCAGACACACACAACAGCAATGTCGCAGTCAGACGGAAAAAGATGTGAATGAGAACATATTACAACCTTCAACTTAAAATGGTTTTTGTTTTTATCCTATAAATGTTTAAATATTTAAATTGACATAATTAAAAAACTCGACTTCAGTTTTTAATTTAATTTTGTTACCTAAAATATTAAATTTAAACAATATAAAAACAGTTTTTTGTCTTGCAAAATTAAGATGACTTTGGTCAAACATTATCAAATTTATCTTAAAATCTTCATAAAGAAAAATAAAATGCCTTCTGCCTTCTAAAAGGGATTAAAAAAAATTTATAAGAGTCAAGCTGCCCTGATAACTATTGATTAACAACAATTAATGAATTTTATAAATTTCATAACTCTAAGCGTTTTTAATTTAAACAAAATAGTACAGAGCTGATGATTTCCAAAGTAATACTTTATGTCCTAGAGTCACCAAACTAAAAAGAGCCAATATCGACATTGCAAAAGTACAGCTCCATTGGCATTTTGAAGACACTCTCGGACAATAATTCAAAATCTATGGACATATTGTCAGAGCTGGGGAGCAGATTCTACTCTTTGTTTATGGTGAAAAACTTGGAGCTTCACAGAAAAAACCGAAATAGCAGTATATCAGTTGATGTCAAGTCAAATAACTGCTGATGCTGCAAGGCTTCATTCATTGTGGGAATACCTTCAAGTTCCACATTGGACGCAAGAAGTCGCCAGTCGTGCACTATTAGATCCAAAAGACTGGAGAGGGAGGCTTGTTGAAATGGAAGAGGGCGGTCTTATGAAGCCGATGATGACAGAATTGCCGCTTACACTCTAAAGTGTGCTCAAAGTAGTTCGGTGTGCATGTACTGACTGTGCCAAACTCAAACAGAGCAACTGATGTTGGTGAAATTGATAAATTGAGTTAAAAATTATGTGATAAATAAGTTTATGACCTAAAAATGTATTTTGACAATGTCCGAGAGCTGCAGATTTTTATTTGGTGACGCAAGGATACAAAACATTACTGTGCAAAAATTCAGCACTGTATGAATTTGTTTGAGGTTCAAAACTTGTAGAAAACACACACAAGAAGATACCTTTTCAGAGAAAGGGCCGTTATGTGGGGCAGTGATCAAGGTGGATATAGGGTACCAGCAATAGAGAAGAGGTTATTATTGTGTCATTACAGCCAGGAATCATATCAACAGGAAGTGTTATTATTGTGTCATTACAGCCAGGAATCATATCATCAGGAAGTGTTATTATTGTTTCATTACAGCCAGGAATCATTTCATCAGGAAGTGTTATTATTGTGTCATTACAGCCAGGAATCATATCAACAGGAAGTGTTATTATTGTGTCATTACAGCCAGGAATCATAT
>JAUZNC010036136.1:0-19048 GCA_034780395.1 Vannuccia rotundouncinata
TAAAATAGCATTTATTCCATTAGATGACGGAATTTTCATGACAAGACAGTCTGGCCACCCCGGGTTGAAATGGTTAAATATACATTATTATTATTATTATTATAAATCTGTGTTTACTCTATTTTTATGATGCGATGATTATGTTGTGCTGTATATATAGTTATAAAAATAGAACAGCCATCATGTTTATTTTTAGATAAAATTGAAATAAATATTATGTTAGGTAACTCTTGATTCATTTTGAATTTAATTATACATTATTTAGTAAAATATTTGATTAAATAATAAATGTTATTTGATTAATAATTATGTTTTCTTATTGTAATAAAAGTTAAGAAATAATAATATACAATTTGAAATAACATAAAATCATTCTAACCTAAATCTGTGTTTTCTATATTTTTATAATGATGTGATTATCTTATAAAGATGGAACAGTCATCATGTTTATATTTAGATTCATATATATTATGATTCATTTAAAATTAAATTTTTCATTATTTAATGTTTAGCATTTAATTTTATAAAAAAGAGACTTATTTTTTATTGTATTTCAATTTAAATTTTTATCATGTGTATTTGACGTACTCACGTTACACCATATATTGAATCTAGTTTATTTAAGTTTTTTAAATGTACATATGTAAAAAAATATGAAACGCAAACCACATATTTTAAAATAAGGCTTCTTCCATATTCTATAAAATTAATTTTTAAATAATCTAACGTTAATGAAATTTTATTTAATACGTTTAAAAAATCTTTAGTGGATAAAATAAATGATGAGCAGGAGCTGTATATTTAGTTATAAAAATGGAACAGCCATCATGTTTATTTTTAGATGAAAATAAATATTACTCTTGATTGATTTTGAATTTAATTATACAGTACTTGATTAAAAATTAAATATTCTTTGATTAATAATTTTGTTTTATTATTGTAATTAAAGTTATGAAATAATAATATAAAATCAGAAAAAACATAAGTTAAATCATTGCAACCTAAACCTGCGTTTTCTCTCTCTTTTTATAATGATGTGATTATGTTGTTCTATATATATAGTTATAAAAATGGTAAAGCCATCGTGTTTATTTTTAGATGAAAATAAATATTATGTTAGTTAATTTATCTTGATTCATTTTAAATTTAATCATACATTATTTAAAGTTTAGCATTTAATTTTATAAAAAGAGACTTATTTTTTATTTATTTTAATTTATATTTTAATTATGTGAATTTGACGTACTCACGTTACACCATATATTGAATCTAGTTTATTTCAGTTTTTAAATGTATGTAAAAAATATGAAGTGCATACCACATATTTTAAAATAAGGCTTTTTCCATTTTCTTTAGAATTAACTTTTAAATAATCTAACGTTAGTGAAATTTTATTAAATACCATCCAAAAATCTTTAGTGGATAAAATAAAAAACACGAAACATAATTTTGAATTTTTTTTTTATTGAAATAATATTAATTTAATATATACAAATATAAAGCCTTCGTATAAACAAACATACAATTTAATACAATATTTATAAACTGAAATACAGTCGACGCTTGCTTATACGACAGAATCCGATTTAAAAGACGTTCTCAAACATGGCATTTGTATCGTCGTTCATTTCTTAAAAATCTTCCTAATCAATTGACTGAGCCGTCATAGACATAGATCAAGACTGAACCGTCCTCTGTAAAGTCTTATATGATCGTCAGGACAAGTAGTATAGGGACTCGGTGGATAGCTTCTTACAGAGTTCTCAACGCCAATTTAGTCACAAATATAACCTCTATAGTGTAATCTTCGGAAAACTCGATGGTGAATTCTTTTTGGAAATGTAGAAACCAATAATTTACAGTAAGAAGAAGTTGACAATGTTTTCTGTACATAAATACAAAGTTTAAGATTGATATCAAATGAAATGTCACATTTAACTGTATTGGAATTATTAATAATTAGATGGATGATTTATACCTCTTCAAAATATAATCATTTTGGCATTTTGTTAAATGATAGAAAGATAATATAATTAATTAATTCTAATTACTCAAATAAATGACTCAAAAATAGACAATATACAATCAATAAAAGATAATTTCATTTTACATTAATAAAACGAATAATATATATATATAATTAATGGAATATTATTTTATACAATCATTATATAACCGAAATTAATAGTTCAGCTTACTGCATATAAAAGAACAAATTAATCCAATACAAATTATCTAATAGATTACAAATCATGACTATTTTGTAGAATCAACAATCAAATGCCATCCATGGAATAAACAACTGTAATTATCAAATTATTTGTAACTTGTGCAGATCTTCCTGTGATCGAATTTTCCACAGTATGGATTACAAGTGTTTTTAATTTTGTCTTCTAAAAGAAAAGTCTGAACGGATGCTTCTGTAAACTCGTTCAATCCTTGGCGGTTTCGAGGTCTTGTTACGCATGGCGAATGTCGACTGATGGGTTGTGACTTGTCTGGTAAAGCGTAGAGAGAGTTTATTGTGGTGATCTTTGGAGGTTTCGTAGTCTTGTTATTCCTGACGAATGTTGACTGTTGAACTGCAGAGGTCTTCTCATCTAAAGCGTAGAGATAGTTTATTGTGGTGATCTTTGGATCTCGAGAAAAAAGGGAACCATGGTGGCAGGACATTTTTTCAATAATGTTACAGACGGAAATATATATTAGTACTTATAAATTTCAAAGATTACAAAGAGATTAGTTTAGAGTATATTCAAGCAACCTGTTAGCCAATCATATGAAGATAAATACTAAATAAATTTAGAAATTGACGTTACTACTATTTTTATTGATTACGAAACAATTATTCCAAAATAGAACTATATCTATTATATGGTATCAATCCGCAAATAGCGTAGCCTATAAATCTTAGCTTCTAGGAAAAATTTCGGTTTTGTGACTTAGGATACAGGAGAGAGCATCTCAGAACTATTAAAAATCGTCAGTCAGAGGGAGCATTGGCGGTACACTAGTACAAAACCCTCCGTGCGGACCAGAGGGGCGGACCACTGTAACGAATTCATTTATTGAAATAGCAATATAATCGATCTATAGATTTATGATTATAGAAATTATTATATATGATTGTATATAGGTCTTTTACGAATTAATACTTATATATTTTTGCTTTTACAGTTCACCATCAATTCGTTTCAATTTTCTATAATACCCATAGAAATTGACGTAACATTAATTTCGCAAAATTAAAACAGTCTATTTCTATGGCTACATCAAAAAAAGAAATAGTGACAGTGGCAAGAAATTGGATTATTGATTGAATTTCTGCTCAGATTGATTGGTGAAACAGTAGTTAAAAGCATCCCTCTGGTGCAACAGCTAAGGTACGATATAAGAGTGCATATAACCATAATTGTTATTCTGGTGAACTTTTAAAGATAGATTTTGGTTTATAGATGTTTAGACAATGCATGACTATATATGCATTTATGTACAATTGAAAAAATCTTTAAATAGAATAGTGTGTCCAATTCTGAAGTTCTGAAGCGTTATAGAGTTGTTTGTTATGCAGTATTTCTTTTTCATTAAGTATATACCTATATTATTTATATTTTAGCTTAACCCTATCTTACCCGGGGGAGGGGGGGGGGGGAGCGATTGGGCCCACGGTGTTTTATTTCTTATAGAATTTTTAAAATGTAAAACCCACAGACCTGGTGTTCTCTGACTTTTCCCAATAGTATGTTGTGCAACTTTTAAGACCTATTTTAAAATTGTATTCGTTTTATTTTTATTCGTAATATTCATATACATACATAAATAACGAATTATATATATATATATAAATGGCTAATTATACATATATATGTATGTGTAAAATAAAAGTCTGTTAAATAGGCACACAATACCGATTTGGCCCCCCCCCGGTTTTTGAGTGCGTTTTTTAGCCCGGGTATGATAGGGTTAAATTAAAGAATATTAAATATTCATAAATAACTTTTTATATTCTTGCATCGTATGTTGTTCGATTATTCTATTAGCAGTGCTAAAAAACTTATTTCTTCATCATCAAGTCCCGATATTTGGTAGTCTTTAATTTCAATTTACTTACTATTTTGTACTTAAAATTTACAAGCCCTGGCTCATGGGGTACGAAGCCGTGCCCCTTCTTGTGTGTGACTGTGCTTCCTCTGGTTTTATATAAGAGCGATCCTTTTTTTAAAGTTATTAAATAACATAATGTATTATTATAAACATAATCATGAGTATGAAATAAAACTAAAAACATAATAAAATTATTTAAAAAATAAGCTATTGTGACCTATTGAGGCCCAGGGCTTATTATACCTACAATATAGGTCCTACAAAATATACAATAAATTAATTACCACTAAAATAAATAAAAAAATCGTATTTTTGTTTATAATATATGTGTTAGGATTTATACCCTAAATTATTTACGTTAAGTCAATATCGAAACTCATTTTGATTTTATAATTACATTCATGAAAGTATATTTTATCAATTACTATCATTTTATATATCCTATAGGCGCACTCACTATGTAGTTCACTACATTTTGCATTAACTAAGAAAAGTAAAGCATGAATAAAAAAATTACAATAACTATTAACAAGTACGTATATATAATTAAATAATTATATATTTGTATAAAATTTATATTTATATACATACGTATATGCATTTATTGGATATAATAATAAGCATATCAATATAATTATATAACTATATATGTTTGCGCATGTTCGATTTAGTCATAAATTGCAGTGTTATATATCTTACATACCAATAATTTACCAACTTTTATAAAATTGGAATATTTTTATGTATATAAATAAATAATTATTTCTCTCTATAGATAGGTATACTAAACAATCTTGACGTTATATTTTATATTTAATATATTAAATGAGCATTATATTAAATTTTTGCTAATAGTCAACGAGAAAATTATTAAAAATATGGTTATTTTTTTTGTCCAAGAATTTCGCTCTTTTTGTCCAGTGGACCAAATCCAATTGAATCTGGAGATCACAGCAGGAATACTTGGTACGCCGAATGTGGTCGCAATCTTTAGTTCAATGATCTTCTGGGAGCGGTGGCCCTGACACTGTACGTAATTCAGGTAACTGTTGGCGATATCCTGCCAGGTCTGATGCTGTTCCCACTTCACCATGTAGAGAAGCCATCCGCCATCAATAACCAGGGTGCAACAGGGTTGGCAAGTGGATCTGTTATCTCCTTCAGGCTTGTATTGGAAAAGCCTGCCTTGTTAGCCTTGTTCATCTTCTTATCTTTGTCGCTGAACTGGGACAATGGGAAGGGAGTCAGCTTATACTATATAAGCTTGTCTCTACTGTTATATCCCACACCATGCTCCAATTATGAGTAGAACCATTCGCAGAATTCACTAAAAACTTCCTCTCACTCCTTAAAAATGTTCTTCTGTCCTTTCATCCTTTTTCCTTTCTCTTCAGTCTTGGAGTAATGGTCACCTCTCTCAAAAAATAAATTTGCAGCGCAAATGGTACAGGGTTTCTTCTGCTACCTGCAAGTCGTTGATCCCTTCCAAGCGTTCAATAACTTCAGAGCGACTTCGTGCTGTCTTCTACAAGTTAATTGCGTACAGTTTATCTGCTGTTAAATTATCTGGCACTATATATTTATTTCTAATTTCTTCTGGATTATTTTTGTTGCAAATAATGCATACATGATCCTTATACTGAAGCCGAACTGACCGTCAACTTGAAGAACTATGCATGAACACAGAGCAAATGAGTCTTTTCTTTTCTTTTCCTTTTCTTTCCTACTCTTTCTCCGCGTTTGATGCTGTTTTTTCATAGAATTAAATAGTACTGCAGTTTTTTCTGAAGGCTCCTTTTTCGAAATCTCCTTCTTAAAGGAAATGTATCAGGATGACACCGATTTCTACATTCTTACTGCACAGCTGGAAATTTTATACACATTTATCCAGCCAGAAACTCAGATAAACAAAATCAATGACATCATTCACTTCGTTCAGTAAGTTTCTGATACACAAAAATCCCTGATATCCGAAGACATTTTGATTTGCAGACTCATTCGGGTTTTACCAGCTACCATTGCAGTTTCGGAAAGGTCCTTCTCGTCAATGAGGCGAGTTAAAATTATCTTCCGAATACAATATGGGCAAGAACGTCAAAATCATCTCATGCTTGTATAATGTACTCAGTGATAAAACCAACATTTTGGACCTTGCTAAAGTCGCCAATGAATTCACTGTTTTGTGGAAATTAGAATGAAATAATTTTGTCATTGGACTATTCGTACATTATCAACCATAACATATAATGTATAATGCCGGTATTACTAAACATAATGTCACATATGAAATTTTTCATGTTTTTTCAAAATTATATTACTAATATAATATATTCACAACTCTCACGTGAAATATGTGTATATTTACATTAATAAACAACATTCCATTTGTTTAAATTGGTTGAATATTTATATTTTTGAAATATATTATACCCCGCACAGAACAGCTGCGCCTCCCCCAAATTTAAAATACGTTGCTGCTATCGGCCCTGTTAATTGTATTGTATAAAAATATAAATATACATATATAATAATCTCTAGCTATATACCAGGTACTATGATATCAACTTAAAATATGTTGGGAGCTCATGATGCGTACGACTCGGTCCTTAAAGTCGATAACATTCACATATAACCTCGCACCTTTTAACATGAACCCTCTAGTCTGCAGGTGCTGTTAAAAAATGACGTCACGGGAATTGAGCCATATATGTTTCACCCCTCCCCGCTTGTATCACGCACAGTCAAAATTTAGAAACCCCCTTCAGAAAAGACGTCACGTTAAGTTCTACCCCCTCCCTTATACGTCCCAAAAATTCAAAAGAATTCCTTTTTTTTTAAATTCTGTTTTTTTCAGCTCATCTATAATTTAGACCTGACTGCTAATGGAACATTTTCTGCCGATTTTTTCATTTCATTCCATAAGGAGATTAGTACCTCATCTTTGGCATTTGGATTTTTTGTAAATTAGGGTAAGCATTGCAGTATGCTTTAAAAAGGTCTGATCGAGTACTACTGTCGAAAATCAGACATTATTTCGCATAATTTGTGAATCCGCAATCATAAACTGTAAATTCGATTAATTTAAACGAAACAATTTGCTTTAAAAATATAGAGAAAAGATAATGCAGCAGAGTCATCTTTCTCTATGCGGCTTTTTACAGGAATGTTTTGTGACGTCACAATTTTGGAAACCCCTCTTACCCTCCATCACGCTTATAGTCACGGATTTATAAACCCCCCTCCCTAATCAGCGTGACGTAATTTTTGAACAGTCCCCCTGCCACATTATGTGGTTGTTCAATTTTGCTCACTATATTTTATATGATTGAATTCGAAAGTTCGTAGGTTAATAAAATAAAATAATATATTTTTTATTTGTTTGACTATATACAGTTCTGTTTTAATATTCATATATATATATATAGCCACTTTATTTTTAAATCTTAAACAGCTACATTTCTTATTAATAGAAAAGCATTTTTACATATATACTTGTGATTCATAATAAAATTTTTCCGTTTGCATGGAACCAAAAATTAAAAAGATCGGTGAAATTATTAAGAAGGAAATTTTAATAATTTTTAAAATGGCCTGTTCAATTAAAAAAATATTACAAACATTAATAAAATAAATGGCAATAAATTTATTTAAACATAGCAATTTACTTTTAAATTTATTTCGTAAATTTCTAAATTTGTCTTAAAATTTGTCTTAAAATCTGTCTACTCAATCATTACTTCCATATTATGGTCATATAAAAAACATATTTCATAATAAAATATATTTTGTTTTAAAATATCGCTTTTTTAAAATAATGCACTTTTTAAAAATAGCTGACTTGTTGAGGTTAATTCAAGTTCATTAAAGTTCATTGAAGTTAATTGAAGTTCATTCAAAAATTAATATTTTACTATATTAGATAGGTAAAACTTTTTAACTTCGTTTTATTCGTATTATTAATTTATTTGTAAACAATTATTAGCATATTTCAATAACTTTTACTAGCTTTTATTTTTCATTTAAATTCAGTAATTTTACAAATATAGGCTTAGGTTACGTTTGTTATACTTTGTTATGTTTGGAATTGGAAAATGTGTATTTTTTTGTGACATATTATATATATATATATATATATATATATTATGTATTTCATTTGTGACATTTTAAAATCATTTTATATTATGTTCTATACAGTAACCATTAAATAACTTTACATGGTAACATGGAGAATGAAGCTGCAACTATAAGACAAATTGCTGAGAAACATGGCCAAAGACATTTGTTCACATTTTGGGAAAGCTTAACTCTTGATGAAAAGAAAATATTTCTACATGATTTGAAAGAGATTAATTTTGAAAAGGTGTTGGATTTCTACAAGGTGAGTGTAAACAATTACTATTTTATTGAATTATTAATTATATAAACATTTATTAATTTATTTTGATATTTGTAATTTTTGTTTATGTTCAGTTTAGTTCTTATTATTTTTTTTACTAACTATCTTATTACTAAAAACATTAAAATCAAATATTTTTTCAACATTAAATTATATCTTAATTATAAATACTTTTACAGCGTTCAATGCAGGTAAAAAGGTCATCACTACCTCAAATGATAAAATTGTGTTGATTTTAAAACCTAAGAATTACAATTTAACAAATAATGTTTTGTCACAATTGGCTAACAGTTTTAACCAGAAAAATATAACAAAATGAACAATTTATTTATAAATATAATATTGTTACTGAAGTTAAAAAATTAATCAACACAACTTTTCTATTGGTTTATTTTTTTTACCCTCAATCTTATAACTCTTTTCTCTGTTTTATTTTAACACTGCCCATTAACACACTGTTTGTGCTATTGTATTTGCTTTGTATATTTTGTTTAACTTTTGCTTCAGAGCATTACAATAATATTTCTATTAAAAAATGTAGCTGGTTGGTATGCCTGAGTTTTTTAAAACTAATACATTAAGACCAGTTAGTTTTGCAGTTGTTACTTATTACAGAAAATATTTTATATTTAATATTGCAATATCTTATGAACTACCAAACTTAGTGCATTTTAAAATCTAGACTTTAATCTGTATCCCCTTGTTGCTTATTGACTAAACTATTTTGGTAGAAGTTTCTGTTCAAATAGTTTTATACATCTATTCTGTTGTATGTATGGAAAAAGTATGTATATAGGATCAACATTTTATAAAACTGTTTGTGCATTGCTAATCTTGGTAATTTATTTATTAGAAATGAGTGTGTTTTAGAAGTGGTGAATTTGTGTACAAAATGTTGAATTCAATGTCCATTTATAAATTTACTTTGTTCATTGACACATTGTTTAACTACATTTATTATAATGCTTCTAGAGATTCATTATGAGAAATACAAAACACTTTTACCTAAATGAATTGTCAAATCTAAGGAGAGCTTTTGTCCAAGCTTTTGTGGATTAATGTCTACCTTTTATAGTTGACAAAATGTGTATAATTTTTAATTTTGCTCTGTACTGTATTTATTTTTCAATGTTTTTAAAATTCATTCTTCAATGCTTTAAATTGTTAAACATTTCTTAAGCCTTTCAGATTAAGTTTGCCATTTAGTTCATCCTTTTCTTACACTTTCTAATTTTTTATCATATTTTTAACAATAATGTCATTAGTGTAATGATTTTCCAACTTAGTGAATTAATTTAAAATGATTACTTATACTCATTTGTTTTAGTTACCTCTTGGTAAAATTGTATCATGATAAACAGTGATATTTCTCAAAATGATGAATAAGATGAACGCAGAGTGCATTGAGTTATAAATGTTGCTCTATCTACTTTGGTTGTATCCACATTAACATCTGTGCACCTGTTTCTAGAAGAGTTAGTTATTCTGCTCCCATTGTCTTTGTAGGCCTGCAATGAAAGGAACAAAAATGTGGACGATGATTTAGAGCCTCTAAATGAAGAGGTGTGTGGAAGTGTCACTGAGGCTACTAAAAATGGTACTCTGACTGCTTTGGAGAATCGAGGTTAGTTATTTAATCTTTTTATTCTTAAAAGGGTATTGTATTTACAAGGCCTGCCAACCACAATCACATTGTTTAAGGTTGTCACAGGTGTCACAGAATTTTTTTCAGTGTCATGGTTTTCAGAAGCATTAATCTGAAAACAATTTTATTACTTTTTATGTTTATTTAGTTGTTTTTGGTACAAGAAGGTACATAACAGGATTTTTTTTGATATGTGTGTTTAGATTGATTATAGATTGAGGATTTTGCTAAGCATATATTACAATATTATATTTGCAGTTATTCTCAATATCTGAGTGTGATCCAGAAAGAAAATTTCTTCCATAATTAGAATAGCCACAGGATCCATAATGTGAAGTTCACTTCTCCATTTTCACAAGACATTTAGAGGTATTGCTGATGCAATCTTTTTTTTGTTTTCATTTCCGGAGTATACTACTTAAGAGTAGTATGAGCTGCAAGCAACAACATGTGCACATGCACTCCGGTACTTGTGAGCCATTTTGTACTAGATAAACTTGTCCCAAGGTAACCACAAATGGTGGCTCACTTTAACCAGGGTAGGCATTTGAATAGACAGAGTCCCTTAACTCTCTGCCACCTATGATGCTTTGTGTAAGTAAGTGCAGCTGAAGTTTGAACCAGGTACATCCTGATCTGTATCCAGCCATGCTACCAACTGCGCCATGGCTGCCTGATGTGATCTTCACCATTGGTTGCTGATCTTCACAGGAAGTCAAAACAAGTCCATAGACTAGGAACAGTGACCAGTTTGTTTGCATGATGCTGAGTCAAAATTCCACCAGTAAAAAAAAGGAAGTTGTTTGATCAATGTTAAAACATTCCAGGCTACTTATCAGTGTCCCAATGCATCTTAAAATGTCCTTACATTTTACTTAAATACATCTTACATTTTCCATATAACAACAATTTGTACTTCTTTGGAGTGACCATCTGCTTCTCACAACCTAATTCATTTTTTTGTTTACTAAATTGTGAGACTTTTTTCAAGTAATATGATCCAAGGGATGATCAAATATGTATGTCTTAGCTGCAGAAATTGTACATTATTTTTTATAAGCATTTTAGTGTTTTTCCTAAGCATTTTTTAAAAAAAGTGTTTTTATAAGCATTTTAGTGTTGGAGAAATTTCTATGTTTTTGTCTTAATTTTCATAAAAATGCACATTTTAACTTTTTACCGACGGGGCGATCAACATTTGATACAGTAGAAAATTTGACTCACATAGAGCGTCACAGCATGTGATTCTATTTTTAGATTAGTCGACTCTAATTGGCTTATATTTTTTGCACCTTTTCTATTCAAAAAATTGTCGCAAGTATTCGATCAATGTCTTTTTTACCTTCATGTATATATATATATATATATATATATATATATATATTATATTGTCATACATACACATAATACCACATTGATGTTTTATATTTTCTGTTTGAAGTAAATAACTATAAAGTGTAAAATTACTATTTATTACTATTAATTACTAAAATGTAGAATTTTTTGTTTAACTTTTTCTATAGTTCAGAATAGTGCAATTCTGACTATTTTATTTCTGTGAGAAAACTTCTATTTTTCGTGTAGAAATCTACTTAAATTTTGTAAAAGTCGGGATTATATAGCGGATTTTGTGAGAAAATCTACAACCATTTTTTAAGTAAAGGAATGTGTTAGAGAAATATACATACATTTAGTATAGGATTATATGAACGAATGTGTATTGTATTTTTTTACTTGAAAATTGTTATTATATGATATAGAATTCCTATATTATACATAACTGACAAAATTGTCCAATCTTCAGATTGAGTAGCAGATAAATACCTAATTTTGCTGGAATAATTCTTATTCCTGCAAACGTTATATTAGACATTTTTATGAATAAAACGTAGAGTTCAAAAATTTGTTCACAATTTGCTTTGGCTATTCAACTAGGGGATTGTTGAAAATAAATCAAATAACATAATGATTGCGTAATATAAAAACCATTTTCTATATTTCTTTTGTTTATCCTATTTCATTTCAGAATGTATTTTTTCTGTATGATGGTTTTGTTCTATTTTTTCATATTTATGTATAATATATAATTTAAAAAAATTAGTATATGATTCAATTATTCAAATAAAATATTAGATTTCTTTAAATATAGGATTATTACTTACAATTCACAATTAGAAATAAAATTGTTAATAGATTTTAAGTAATGCATAGAATTATTTTATTAGAATTTCAATCAAAAATATACATGCAATAGGTCAAAGCTATACATGCAATGAAAAATCGTAGAATACAATTAATAGGAAAATAACATTGAAATTGATATTATAGTCAGTGAGAAAACCACAGAGTATAAATTTATGAAATTAATCATAAAATATCAAACGTAATGTGATTAGAATTAGAATTAAATTTAAATATATTACTATACATGCAATGGAAATACATAGAGATGTAATTACATTGAAATGAATGGGTTAAATCTATTAACAATACGTTGTTGTACTCAAAATTCATCCAACAACATCGTCCGCTATCGCGGACTCTGTTGTTGGATTCATTTTTCGTACACCAACCCTATATTGCTTTATAAATAGTAGGTACGTACAATACAACAATGACTGAAATTATTTTGAAATTTTCAGCAAATAGAAATGCAGATGACACGTTTTTGAAAATTTGAATTTTAACATACCGTCGGTAAAAGGTTAAAGAAAATAAAGAGGTTATTTACACTTTTGAATAAATTGATACATTTCATTTTCAACATATTTCTAAGAAAATTATACCGATCGATAAGTCAAACATTTGCAGAAACATTTGAATATTGGTTCTCAGGCTAAAATATGCTTTAGTACTAATAGTAATAGGTTTCTAGAAAATAATTAGCCTGCCTTTTCAATGTAATTTTACTTGTAATATGTTGAAAACGATTAGATGAACAAAATGGTATGCATCAATTTATTCAAAAGTGTGAATAACATTTTTATTTTCTTTAAAATGTACATTTTCATGAAAACAATAACATTTCCTCCTATTCTTTAGTATGGAAAAACCATAGACATTACACTATATAACTACAACTAGATCTGCAATCTAAAATTAAATGCAAAAACTGTTAAAAAAAACTTTAAATTGATCAATTAAATTGAATTAATATGCTTATAAGTTCAAATCAACTATAATTAAATTGAAGTTTTTTGCCTAACACGATGGCTAGGAATTTTAAATGCATTAATTTTAGATTGCAGATCTAGTTTAAAGTATAGATATATAATGTCTATGGGAAAAACACTAAAATGCTCATAAAAATAATGTACAATTTCTGCAACTTAAGACTTACATATTAGATCACCCCATGGATCAGATTACTTGAAAAAAGTATCAAACCTTTTGCACCAAACATTTTGATTAAAACCCTCTGGGATCCCGGACTAAGTGGATTGCCGATATCAAATCCATTTGCCAAGTGTTACTAACGACATCAATTCAGTCATTTGGCTGAATTGGCCACTGATTCATTCACGGGCAAAGGAATGTTTGTGTATTCTGACACAGAAAGTTTAGGTAGGACAGGAATATTCTCAGAGATGCATTGGTATATGAAATAGTACTTGATATTAATTGTATAATGTAACTGAAACACTAATTGTGTAAATAATGTTTGTAATATATTTCATAAAGTGCAATAAGTAAATGCTTGTGAGCTTAAAGGAAAGGAGAAGGCTATTACAAAAATATTCAGTTTTATTTCACTAAACACCATCATGAAGAGTGGATTGCCGATTGGGAATCTATTTACAAAGTAGTGTTCTTAATGACATTTTAGCACGTTGCATATATTTATACATAATTCGTAATCAATGCTGTACCAATATACATTATTTCATCATTTAGCCTGATGATGTGTACTGTAGATAGAGTTACACAAATTGCTGTGCCTAACAGAATATTGTACAAATAGTCTATAGTGTATTCAATTAATTAAAAAAAATTAACATTCCACCAAAGGACTATTTTTAGACTCATAGAAAATTTATTTTCAAAACTCATTAATGAAAAATATATGTCATATTCGATTATGTTTATATTTCAAAACGATTATTTTAAAGATTTAAATCTATTAATATTATTTTTAATTTTACCACAATATCTGTACTAAAGATTACAATCAACGTGGGGAAAAGCGGAAAACATACAGTGAAGGAAGAGTAAAAAATCGACTAGAGAAAACAATAAAGCAAAGGGGAACAGCGATAAAAGAAAAAGACAAATAAACATGACAGATGAAAAACTAATGACAAGATCTAAGCTAAATGTTGTTTAAGGTGTTTAAAAGAAGAAAAATTGGGCTCGCTACGACAAGCAGGAGACAATGCATTCCAGTGTCGAGGTGCTGAGTAGTAGAAACCGGATTTGGCTGAACGGCCGCGGTAGCGAGGTTGGTGGAGACAGAGGGCTGACTGGGAACGGAGACCAGTTGAAGTGGTGGAAGGTGGCTTTTATAAATAAGTTGCTTCAAGTAAGAGGGAGCAGAGCCATGGAGGCATTTGTGAACGAGGCAGCATAGCTTGAAAGTGATACGCTTCTTGATGGGTAGCCAGTGCAATTCACGAATAGCAGGTGAGGTCGGTGACATGCGGGGTTTGACCAGTTCTGTATGCGTTGGTTTTTTTTTGATCTGTGCTGGCAGCCTTACTAGAGTCGAGCAGTGAGTTGCAATAATCTAGACGATATAGAATGGACGAGACAACAATGCAGTTGGCAGTTTTCTCATTGATGTAACGTCGTATGCGATGGACCGACCTTAAGAACAGGAAAGACAAAAGACATATTTTGTTGATGGGGTTGTTGAAGGACAGATGACTATCAATGTCAACTATGAATCTAACACAATTTCAGGGGTGGACACCCTAAAAACACACTCCCATGAGCTAGGATATAGTGGATTAATTATGTCCGGTTTTCACTCTGTATTGTATGGCAGGTCTGCAAGAGTATTAAGTTTCGCTCAATTTTTATCTCTATAACAACATGTGTTGTCTGGTGTGTTTTATTATTCAACATAGTGGGTCACTTCTTATCTTGGCTGTGTACAAGTAGCTATTACAATTATACAGTGTACAAGAAGTTGGTGGACGTGACAAGGAAATGACATTTTATTTATGAAGCACTAGAATATATGATTCTTCTCTGAATACCATGCTAAACTCTTGCTACAATTAAAATATATATTTAACATTTAAAAGAGGCGTAGTGTATTGATTCTTTCTGTATTATGTCATCATCATTGTGCCGATTAAGTAGAGTTTTCTCGGCTGATTACTATTTAGAAGTCCTTGGAGTGACATTAGAAATCGAATATAATATATACACAAAGTAAAAGTGTGCAAATGTAAGTCATATTAGGTGATCAATTTGGTCAAAGTTAAGCTTGAGAGAAACGTGGACTAATTTTGTTAGTTTTTATTATAATTGTATTATTTTATCTACAGATATTTTATAGAATAAATTTTTTTGTCAGTTAAATTGTCACTTAAATTAGCTGTCTTTATCGATTATCTCCATAATATTACTGTCAAAATATTCTCGTTGACTGAAGATTATAATGGTTATGCCACCTTTAACTGTATGCTCACGTCAATGAACAGCTGCTGCACAGAATTTGTTTTAGTTTAATGAAGGAGGTATATATATATACTAAACAATTTTATTTGAGGGTATTGGAATAAAACGTTTATAATCGTGGTTTTCGGGGAAACTATTTTTGCTGTTGGCTGTAAACATTTATCCACCCACTTTCAGGTGTTTTCGTGTTTATTGCCGATATGCTAGTTATCAGTAGAATAACAAATAACACAATATTCTAAATCATTTATATAAGGAGAAAATCATGCCATGACCTAAAGAGGTCAATTGCCCATTTAGCCTTTCTTATTGTGTCCGGCGCATTGATGACCGAAAGATGATCCTCCAATTCACCCGCTGTCGTTGAACTATGGCGCGATGTCTTCTGAGGTTCTAAAGTATCTAACCAGTAAAATTCCATGATTACACTTTCCAATGGAGTAAACGTATGTCTACTTTATATACAGGCGTGGATGTGAACAGGAAGTGAGTTCAGTTCACTGGTATCGATTGAAGACCTCTAACCAGTCAAATTCCAATTCCATGAGAAACTTTCCAATAGATAGATTACAAAGTGGGTGGGTGAATTCGAAAAATACCCCTTAATAGGGTGCTATCGTATACGTAATCAAAAAAAGTTAATTGATTACACTTGTGAACTATTGTTCCATAAATCTTTTATAAGGAATTATTTTTTCTCAATCGATCTGTTTAATCTACGTTTTCGATTTTTTTTCTTTCTCAGGCTTACAAGCTGTGGCCGATGGTGAGGTCGGGGTTCTTCTGATGGCAGGTGGGCAGGGCACCCGCCTGGGAGTTACCTACCCCAAGGGTATGTACAAGGTAGGGGTCCCTTCCGACAAGACCCTCTATCAGCTCCAGGCGGAGCGCATTCAAAGAGTGAAGGAATTGGCGCGTCAGCAGTGCGGCAAAGAGAAGGCGGCTTCCTTGCCCTGGTGAGTTTGGGAAAATGTGTTTTAAGTTGGTCATGGTCAGGGGAATAGCGTGATCTATTCCATCTCTTTATCAAGGTACATCATGACGTCTGAACACACCAAAGCGCCCACCGAAGAGTTCTTTGGTAACAACGACTATTTTGGTCTTGGCAAGGAGAATGTTGTCTTTTTTGAGCAGTACACGCTACCAGCCGTCACCTTCGACGAGAAGATTCTACTCAATACAACTCACAGTCTCGCTATGTCTCCGGGTAAGAAGTCTTGATGAAGACAGCATATATGACTATCCATCGCTTTACAACCGTTCTTATCACTACTTCAGATGGGAACGGTGGACTTTACCGAGCTATCCGTGAACAGGATATCCTGCAGGACATGAAAAATCGCGGTGTTCGCTTTGTTCATGTCTACGGAGTGGATAATATACTGGTGCGTATGGCGGACCCCCGGTTTCTTGGTTTCTGTCTGAGCAAGGATGCTGAATGTGGAGCCAAAGTCGTCGAAAAGATCAGCAAAGAGGCGATGGGAGTTGTAGGAATGGTTAAGAAACGTTATCAGGTAAGAATGCTTAAAAATATGATTTATTGTGGAAAATTGTTGATTTTTAAAATATTATTTCTTTAATCTATTTTATTAAATCAAAACAATTCAGTTATTTTGATAAATTTGATTGAATTTTATTGTTTGAAATCCATCAGGAGAATACAAATTTTGTATATACTAGATATATACTACTTTTAAAATTTTAGTAATATAACATGTTTTAATTATTTTTAAATAATTGAATTTATTTAGATATAACCTGGGTTACCTTTTAATACCATCAAATGAATAAAATATAACAGTTTGAAGAAAGCATTTATATTGCTCCATTCAATTATTATCTATTAACTTAAGAGTACGCCACTTATTTGTGACTGTGTGCAGGTCGTAGAGTACAGTGAGATCTCCGAAGAGAAAGGAAGCAGGAAACTGGCAGATGGTCGGCTGGTTTTCCGTTCGGGGAATATCTGCAACCACTTCTTCACTGTCGCCTTCTTAGACAAGATCTGTGCTGCTGAATTCGAGGAGCAACTGGTTTACCACCTGGCCAACAAGAAAGTTCCAACCGTAAACCTAGAAACTGGTGAGCGGTACACACCCATCGAGCCAAACGCCGTCAAGATGGAGAAGTTCGTCTTTGATGTCTTCCCTTATGCCGAGTGAGCCCTTATTCATAACGGTGGTCAATCAATTCTAACTGTCTTGAACCCGTGTGTAACAAACATTGAACTTCAGGCGTATGGCCGTATGGGAGGTTCTCAGACAAGACGAATTTTCCCCTCTTAAAAACGCCCCTGGAGCTGGGAAGGACTGTCCCGAGACCTGCAAAGGGGACCTCCTCTCCCGTCATCGATGTCTTCTCGAGGCGGCCGGAGCAGTCTTCCCCTCCGCGTCTAACCCAGAGGGAGGCGATGGAGCAGTCACGGACGTGGAACTGTCGCCCCTGGTTAGCTACGACGGAGAGGTATCACCCTGTTTTCTCCGCTACAACTCCCGTAAACCGAATGTCTTTAACCTGCGTCCTCTTTTGATTTCAGGGTCTGGAGTCAATCGTCCATGGGAAGAAGTTTACCGGTGGTAGTGTCTCTATAGAACGGAAACCCGATGGAACAGTGGAGTTCATCACTGCAAAGAGCCCCAATGATGCAAATTTATAACCTATAATTGTTGTTTGCAACTGTTGACATCACGCTCACTATTTGTGGCCTTGAATCACTTCGCACTATATCAATCTTCATCTTAGGTACACATTTGATTATTTAATTACAAACGATTTGATGGTTTTGGGCCGAACTCACATAATATTACGTTGCTATTTCCAATCCTGATTTATACATATGTTTGAATCGTATTACACTTTGTTCTCTTTAGATTGTTTTCTTTTAATTCGGGCGAACTATCAATTATAATTTCTTTTCTTGCCCCGGCCCACTTATTGTTTTTTTTATACATTTACGGCTTAATTATATTGCCTTATAATAGTTTGTTTATGTTTCTGTTTGTTGTCAAAATGAACAGTTTCTCTATTTATTGACGAAAATACAGCAAGATTATTTATAACCAGTGTTTTCTTTGTAAATATTTATTTTTTATATTGGAACCGTTGGGATCGTCATAGGTCGCATTATAAGTATGTAAATATTAAAAATATTGCACAGTTAAGACTAGGTAATTTATTATGTAGATATAATATATAGGATATAGATTTCAGAAAAATGTTAGATGCAACTGACGACGATATCCCTGATATACCGGAAGATGTAGAGGAGGAAATTAATA
>JAUZNC010036147.1:0-19039 GCA_034780395.1 Vannuccia rotundouncinata
TAGCCAATCAAAATCTCTCAGTGTGTCTCTCAGCTTCTTCCTAGTATGAAAACTATTTTTAGAAAATCGCAAACGTTACGATTCTCGTCATGTGAAGTACCTTATTTTTCGTCGCAAATGTTGCAACACAACACATAATGAAGAGGTTAAATTGGCCATAAATTGTTTTTAAAAATTTCTAATCATATTATTTTCTGACCTTTTTGGAGGCAAATGATCAAAAACATAGTATTAATTTTATGTGACCTATTTTCCGGCATGAGGTTAGATTTCCAGAAAAAAGCCTGAAATATATTTTGCAACAAGAAGTCAGTAGGGGTGTCATGGCTATGCAGTTAGTGTAGCCTATAAGTCTGTGCAAAGTGTGAAAAAAAATTAAGCATCACATGCATTAATCCCTTCTCCCTACCCCTTTAAACTTTTATATCATTTTTAGATGAATTAGAAAAATGACCTTTCAGTCTGAAAAATCCCATGCCTGTATGAAAAGCAATTAGCTTCCTTAAAATGTATTATAAGCTATTAAAATATGATTACATTTGTGATTGATGCACTTTACAGCTTCAGGGTTCATAGCCCAGCCTTTGTTCCAATTATCATTTGTTTGCCAGACATTTGAACCTTTTCCTCTTCTTTCATATATTAAATTCCTAGTTGTATGCTGAATAAATTCACCTTGAGCCATTTGTAACAAAAATCAAATCATTATGGGTGGCAGCATAGACTATAAGCAGTGGTAAGTACTAAAATATATGGATGTTGAACCTATTAAGAAGGTAATGGGACAACTTGGCCCATGACTACTATATTACATATAAATATTATAAAATTAACCATAAAATTAAAACACTCTCTGAGATAAAATTTACCACTATTTAAAATAAAAATACTAATAGATTAGTTTAGCAGTTAATATTATCAAAGTGGGTGTTTTCATTTTATATTTATTATGCATTAATCTATTTTTGATTTTAATCTAATTATGTGTATCCAATTCACTATGTGTGCATTGTTATATTATTTGATCTAGTTTGTCCTCATATACTCTTAACATATTCTTAATATATATTATTGCTCTAAACATATTCTTGTTTATTCACATCAATGTAAATATTTGTGAACTGTATTAATCTGATACCTATATAAGGTGACAGATTTCACAGAAGAAATTATAACCGGATTCATCTACCTATAACTACTATCTTTATTTCATTATGGGATCAATAATCATCACAAACAGGATATTGATTTGGCTGTGCTGACTGATTGGTTTACTTCTCTGGTCAGAATTTAGATGGTGTCACTGAGCATTTACTGCTGCCTGTTCAGGCCTTTATCTGCTCATACCCAAAAGTCTAGTTTTCTGCATCACAGGAGGTTTGGGTGTTGTGCTGTCATTCTGGTATTCTGTTCAGGAACTGTGTAATCTTGTATCATGGAACATTGCATAGAGAATCCCAAAGGAATAGAGAATTGGCATAAGAGGTTTGAATTGTATGCTGTCACCAACCCTGGAGTGACTGCTGAAAATAGTATCATGGAAAAATACAAGTTGCTGAAGGATCAATCCTACCCTGAGGCACTGGATACAAAGATGGATGCTCAACTGAGGACTCTCTTGGATGGTCACCTACATCTTGTGAACCTGCAATCTTCCAAATGGACTGTTTTTTGCAAACTCTCCAGGAGACCTGACAAGGCATCAATGGCCTACCTACTATGGCTATAACAACAAGCTGCCAAGTGTGTTTTTGAGGACCAATTGGCAGTATAATAATGGACTGGATCATGGCTGGGGTCAATAACATTGAAATCCAAAGGTGTCTACTCAGAGAGACAGAATTAACTTTTCAAACAGCTAAGAAGATCCTGGAGACAAGGGATGACATCAATTCAGCCTTGAACCATAAGGCAGAAGTATTATATGGTAATAAACAAAGGACATTTTTTAGGCCCAGTCAACTGAAGTGCAGTCAGTCAATGTCTATCAACCCAAATTCAACTCCAAGTCAAGTCAACCTAAGTTAGAGGATCAAGTTTAATCCAAATTTAATGTCTCCCCAAATTCTTCCTGCATTTCATGTGGTGGTTCATACTTCCATTCTAAATGTAAATTCAGACAAGCAGAATGCCACAAATGTCATCATCAAGGACACATTTCTAAGATTTTCCAGTTTCAGGAAGTCAAGCCAAAGTTTATATTCAAGAATCAGTCCTCAGATGAGGAAATAAATGTGCTTACTTCTTTTTTAGATCAATACAATCAGCACATATACCAACTTGTCTTGTTTAATAATGGCTTTATCAAGCAGTTTGTGGTGGACAGTGGAAGTCCTATTACCTATCCATTTATTGTGCATTATTTAAAAAATATATTTGCTCTGATTAATTCAACATACTCAATATAAACATAAGTATACTTTAAGGTTATACTAGTGGGATTACAATTTAAGGAAAAAACCTGACCTGTAGTAAATCTCCTATACAATTATGAGCTAGTTTATAATGCAACTTTCCATTTCAAAGATATGAAATAAAGGTGACACTGAAGAGATCACTTTTTAAGTAGCTGTATCAAGCATCAAATTTAATTTTATGAATGAAGGCACCAATAAAATTTTTTTATATGATTAACTGCCCATTGTTATGCACTTGCTATAGGAGGTATAAATGTTTTCCTGGCCTTCAGTAACCTGAGTAAACACATGCATTATAGTATAAATATTATACTTTGAGGACATCTATAAAATTGGGGGACTTTTAAGGATACTATACAATATTTGAGGATTCTTGGGTATCCTCAAATTTTGAGCACAAGTGGTCATTTTATTAATAGATTTTAATATATATATATATATAGCAATTCAAATCTGTTTTTATATAAAATTGGGCTCTGAATACCAAAGATCTTGATAATAATTGCCATAGAAAAAGTCCTCAATATTCATTATGTATAAATCTATCCATAAATATGAAAAGTTTAAATTGCCTATGTATCAGCATATAAGCATATAAGCAATGCTATTACCATGCATACTGGCATAAATTGTTATAAAAATTGATAAATAAAATGATGTTACAATTCTGATTGTTCCTTTTATAGAAAAAATAAATATAAAAATTAATTTAAGTGGTCCAATATGTAATAATTTTGTTCTTTTTATTATTGTCATTAAACTTGCAAAAACGAAAAACTAATACTTTAATATATTTAATAGTTAAGTCGCTCAGGAGTAATATAAAAATGGTTTTTAAATATTAACGACCTCCTTATGGCCTATTTACGCAAATTGCAAACAAAAATGTATACTATTAATAACAAATAGATTTAGGGATATTTGTGTTTAAACTTTAGGCATTTGCCATCTAAATAGCTATCCTTTATTCTTCAATTAATAAAATTAAAACAATATTGTACATTATTTAAACTTTATTAAAAAGATAAAATTTTTTGAACAAAATTTAGTTAACAAGTTTGTTTATAAACAATTATCCCTTCACTAAAGAAAGTCACATTTTATATTTATTTGAATAAAACACAATTTTATTTTTATTTTTTATAAACAATGGGATAGAAAAATGAGGTCTCATAAACTTTTAATGTTGTAGTCATAGATATTACACTATATAACTACAAATAGATCTGCAATCTAAAATTAAATGCTTAGCCGGCATGTTAGGCAAAAAACAGTAAAAACTTTAAATTGAAGCAGTTTATAAGTTTAAATCAACTAATCAAATTGAAGTTTTTTTGCCTAACACGATGGCTAGGAATTTTAAATGCATTAATTTTAGATTGCAGATCTTGTTTAAAGTATAGATATATAATGTCTCTGGTTGCAGTATAATCATGCGCGCTTCTGGGATTTTTCAAAGCAGGGTCGAAATATATCGAAATAGGCGCAAAAGACAGTTAACATTTCATTATATTTTTTAACTTATACATTTAATTACCTTTAAATTTATAAAATGTTTGGTTCTATAGTATTACCTATACACAGCGAAGGTACATATATATACACCTATGTACCTACATAGATTATATTGTTTTTATTTTCATAACTTATTACTATGAAATATGTAGGTATAGGAGCTATATACACTATTCTTAAATAAAAACCAGTAAAAACTCAATCAGGAACACAGGAACTATTTTATTGAACTTAAATAATCGTAATAATATTAAATTTATATAATGTAAAATATAGAAAAGCCAGAAAACTATGAGAATTGCTTCAACGGAGAAACAGTGAAAATAGAATGGTTATGAAAATAATTTTGAAGGTATAACTTTTACATATATTAAATTGTAGGTATATATATATTACGTTTCGTTAATATAATTCCAATTTTAAAATTCCAGCATCAATGTCAATGACATATAGGTATATGCATAAAACAAATGTATTAATTTTATTTACATGGATGGTACAAACATATGTTATTAATAGGTAGAATAAAATCAATGCAAATTCTGGGGGTGCGTTCCAAAAATCTTTTTACAGTAGTTTTTACATTCAATGGATGCCCATAATGGATGTTAATCAGAGCAAGTGAGGACAAACGAGAAGTTATCATTGATAAAGGTAACGTTGTATGAAGCCGACGTAGTTGCTTTTTTATAACTTGCTAAGTAAAGCTATGTTATGAAGTGTGTATGTATAAGTTTAGGCCTACTGGCGCCTGCGCTATTTACCAGGAATATAGGCGTTTTTGAAGGGTAGGGAGCCTAGGGTATGCATATTTTTTAATTTTTAATTTTTAAGAGTTTATTTTTTATTTAAATATAGGGTGTCCCATATACTATTTCGCTTTTTAATATACTATAAATAAATAAAAAAATAAATCACATTTGTTCATCCAATACTAATAATAATAATAATTTTATAGGTAAAACATGATAACATGATATTGGTATTGTACAATTTCAAGCATATGTCCAGTGTCAACATCTCACCTCAATACCCCCTCTTGCTTCAATAATATACTGACAGTGTGCCTGCAAATCGTCGAAAGTCTTTCATAATTCTCAACGTGTCTAATTTGTTAGAAAACCATTAACAAAATGGCGCACAGCAAATTCTTCATTTAGAAAATCCACTCGTTTTCTAGCATTCTCCATATTTTTAAATATATACCGATCTTGAAGGTTGACATCCGGAGTAAATGGCGGCTGCCGAACCTTTGAGACAATTTTCTGATCAAGGTAGTCCTCCGTAAGTAGAGCTCGGTGTGGGCGTGCATTATCATGCATCCAGTATAACCTGTGAGCAGGTATTCCACGTACGTTGCTGAAATTAAGTAAGCAAGACAGTTTTCAATAAATTCCACATATCTTTCGGAATTAATACTGCCGCCACCTTTCAGCATCTCAAAGTATGACACACCCGAGAAGGTTGATGCCACAATTACCATTCTTTTCTTCTGACACATCATTTTTCTTATTCTTGTCGGTCTGCCACCTGTAGCATTTGGCAGATTGACTGGAAGCCAGCACGTTTGTCCACCCTTGAATGAATTAAGTTAGAACAACTTTTCGTCTCATACTACTAGTCTTTCATTCATGCCTCGTCTTCTAAGAACTTCAATTAAGTCTCCACAACATTGAACTCGAGTTTCTTTGTGAGCACCTGTTAAAGAATATGGTACCCCTGCGTACAGAACACATTTTTCTAACCTTATTCCTCAGTCAAAATCCTGTGAACAGAAATCGTGCTGTTTCAACATTTTTATTAATCTTTATAACACATGGTCTTCCAATATTGTTTACAGTTTTTGGCTGAGTAGCTTCACGTCCATTTCAAAAAACGTAATGAAATACACTCATCTTCCAAAACAGAAAGTAACAAACGATGTATCTCAGCACTTGAATAATTGTTTGCCGATAGAACTTTAATGAAGAAATTCCCACTTTCCTTGCTCATGATTATAACAATGATAATTTCTTTACATACCAGCTATAGTCTATGAATAAAAATCAATGAATGTATTAGTATATTAAAAAGCGAAATAGTATATGGGACACCCTATAAATAGGCATGAAAAGTTTGAATGAGTCGTTCGACCCAACGACCCCCAACTGCGGGCGCGCATGATAATCTTAATGTTGTAGTTATATAATCTTGAAACTAAATCATAATGATGAATAATTTTATTCAACTTAAATAATGCAACATACTCAAGAATTAAATGGAATATAAAGTCGACGATTTACTTCAATAGAAAAAATATATATAAATTTAAAAAAATAATTTTTAAGATTTCTTGAAGGTTTTTTAAATTTTATTTACGATTTTTTTCTGTCTATTATCCCTTAATTATGGAAATAAATCAGAATGTTTATAGAAATCAAATTAATCAAAAGATTTATGATGACGTAATAATCGACTCTCCAGATTTTTAACTACGCATACTGTAAACAGGATGTAAAATTAGCAATTTTTAATCTATTAGCTCCAAACTGACTTTTTTCAGTATAAATATTATTAAATATCAAAATTATCAATATCTTACTGTAGACGTAGGTTCATCTCAACTGGGAATCCAATAAAAAATATTATAATAAATATATCATTACAGAAGTTAAAAGGCAAATTTAGAATAATTGTGAAATGCAAAAATAAAAGATTCTGAAAGTTATTGAAATCTCCAACTGATAATACTTGTATATACATTATCTTTCTATAAAATGGTATGCGGACTAAATTTTACTATTTTCAGTCGACTAAATTCAGGTATATAAGTGAACTTTGAATACGTCTGAGGTTTTACAACTTAGAATGCATTTAAAATCAACATATATTTTATTAGTTATAAAAATGACTATTTCAGCTTGAAAAAGTCGTAAAATTTCACGCCTGTAAATTAATTTAATAGGAATTGTGAATCAGGCTACATGGACCACGCAACAAGGGGGGAAGGGGTCGGTTGCACCCCACTGTGTGGGGAGTGCCCTTTCTAAAATTATATTCCTCATAAATGAATGAAGCGAGGGAGGTCTGAGAGATTAAAGAAAATTAAAATAAAACTACGAAGAGGCGAGGGAATTATAAAACTTCGAGAGACATACAATTATTGTTTACATGAGTCGACACGGACAACTATTGGCGCTAAGCTCGGGTTGTCCTCGCACACACAATAACATAATTTTGTCTTAGTTGATGTAGCTAGTATGCTAAAATGTTGGATCATAAAAATTGGATTTCCTTCACACTATATAAATAAAAACGGAGTCAGGTCCTATATGGTAAGTTGAAAACACTGCTGTTAAAATCTATAATAAATGAAACATTACTTCCAAATCAGAATAAGTGATTTCGAATTACACTGACGATGTTGACCTTGAATACTCGAAGCGCAATTAGATGTCTTTTGGACTCTCTTCAAGGAAGAAAACAAATGCAACTTCGTGTTGTGAAAAGACTGCCACCCAACCAACGAGATAAAGGCACATGTGGTGCTACTTTCTTTTCTAAAACCAAATTGGTTGTTCTATATTACAAGCCCACTATAGTGTTTTTAAAGTAACACTAGACTTTTAATAACCGCAAATTATTTGGGTAAATGTATTTTGAATTCAATTATAATAACTTTTACAAACAACAAGATCACAATCTTGTCTATTCATTGTTTATATAATTATCATAGAATAATTGAATCTTCTAATATAAATAAGCATGATTGGTTAAACACCGAACAATATTTTTCACACTGAACATAAACTCTCCATATTGTACATTTTATCCTATAATAATTGTTGAAAACATAAAAATACAAAATTGGTTTTAATATAGATCATTAAAAAACATTTATTGGAGATATACAAACCAACAAAATTTAATATATAATTTCAAAGATATTGAGGAAGTTTCTCTATTTTACAATGCCAACGTTTTATATTTTTAAATATATATGTCTGTGATTTTTTTGCTCTGGAAACCTTTATTTATAATATAAATTCTACTAACATCTTTAGTAAACAAAAAATATAAGAGAAACCTAAATTTATTAAATTAATAAAAAAAATAATCAATATGGATGTCATATAACACAATAATATCTAACAATTAATAGAGTATAAATGAAATGGCGCTTAGGAAATTATAAAATAACAATACGATAGAAAACAAATACAAAAAAGTTAATATAATATAATGAAGTTAATGTAAGTAAAACAATTTGCTTAATATTTGTGATTGATCACATTAGCGGAATGAAATGTTATGTATACAACTGGCTTTTACCATTGAAAGAGTTCAAATGTATGAACAATTAATCACCAGGATTCTTCGGAGAGAGTTTATTGTACATTTGAGGAAATCGTGTGTTAAGAGGAGCCAACTGTCCTGTATCACCAGGTGCTCCAATAGCAACCAAACATTCGGGGCAAGTTGATAATTGTTTTGGAGCTCCATCTTCGCCAACATGGTAAGGGTGGCCTGTATATATGAAGACATAATAACCAGATAGTAAAAAAAGCAATGAGAAATATTTATTAGATGAATTTTCCTAACAATTTTTTGTCATAAAATTATCAAAATAGAATTAATCCAAACTGTATCAAAATACGATATGAATTTTATTTTGCAATCTTCAAATTGAAATCTTCATTTTATTTAATATATTTTTGAAAAATAATTTAATCATTAAATCGAAATTACAAAAGAAATATCTATTTAGTATTATAGTTCAATAAATTTGCCTTACAATAATGACATATACTTAAAGTGCAAATCAAATTTGTGGTTGTGTAAATTTGATAAAAACGAATGCATTTGTGATTCGTTTCAGATTTAAAATATGTTAGATAATATATGAAAAAGATCAAATGAAATATAATAAAGAAAATAAAATATGTTGTCATTCTCGATATCAAAATTGTAAAGAATTGTTCAAACTACTTCTAATATTAAAATTTCCTTATGTTTCGATAATATATAAGTAGTTGTAATAAGGGCCAGTGTTATAATTAATTATAAAAAATCTAAATATTTATATATTATTCTAAGATTCTTATATCTAAACTTGCTTTATACTTTTAAGTGATAAAAGTTATAAGACAAAGGTTTTAAAAGCTATAATACATAAGAACTTACCATTAGGACAAATATACCAATCTCCTTGAGCAAAACCAACCGCCATCATAATTTCTAGTCGTTCATGTGAAGGTATAGTGGGTAATTCACTTGACCTACCACGAAGTTCAATCAACAATTGATTCATATCGTTTTGTTGTTCTTCTGGATAAGAATATGTTTCAATCAGTGAACGAACGCCACGATTCATCCATTCGTCTCTCACTTCTTTCGGATTTGCAAATTTCCATCCAACTAGAAATTCACACAAGTGACAAATTCGTTGAAACTCTTCCTTACATTGTTTAATTTCATCACGATTAAAATTGCGTTTGCAAGGATTTAGCCAGCGCAGTAAATTTCGAATACTGTACCAAGTGTGCTGAATTTCAACTGATTTTGAGGAATTTATAAGATCTAATTTTCCTTCATACTGTGAATACAGTTTGCGTAACTTGTCTATAACTGATAAACATTTTTGTGATGCAAACTTTGAACCACTTTTAAGATCTTGTTTGCAATAAAATTGTACTAAAAAGGTTTCAATCAATTTATGGTCAAAACCATGTGGTTGAATTTTGATTTCTCCTATTTCCTTTCGCTGGATCTGGATTTCCTTCGCATCTTGGATATTTGTATTGAGAGATTTAACTATGTTAGAATAACGCCAGCAACTTTTCTTTGTAATCTGCGTCCTGCAAGTTGGACATGATTTTGGTTGAATGCGTCCTTCATTAGTATTCATCCATTTATCCAAACCAGTAACTTCAAAAGTATGTCCACATGTCCAAATTGTGATATATCTAGCGTGAGGATCATCTTCATTTCCGAACAATATCGACTTTAATTCTGGATCACAATCACGGCACTTTCCAGGACATTTTTCTCCACACAGGCCAACACAATCCTGATTAGATTTACATTGTGGACACAAAAAGCGTTCTTTACAAGGTTCATTACAGAAATCACGATCGCACATGTCTGAACATAATTTTGTACATTGTTGATGTTTACAACGCCAGCAACATAGTTCTCTACACGGAACACATCTATCACCACAAGGTTTATTACATCTATTATGTGGACATTCATCAATACAGTTTTCCTTACAAGGTGGGCAGTTCATAAAACAACCTTCTCGACAAATGTGACCACAAACCAGAGACCTTTCACACGTTTGGACACATTGTATGTGCAGACGACCAGCTGAACAGCTTCCACAAGTTCCAGAACAAGGATGTTCACAACCTAACTGTTTTCCACAAGGTTCTGTGCAATCAAAGTCCCAGGGATCTAGGAAGCATGGTACTTTAATTTCATGTTTGCAAAAAGGCATTGGTTTAATCACAATTTCTTCACACTTGGTTGAACAGGGCTGTTTACACAATTTTGTGCAAGGATGTCCACAGGTCAGAATTTTTGGACATGGAGTTCTACATTCAAATTTTCTCTGATCTTCATGGCAAAGTATGTTGTTTTGACAACCACATTCGGAGCATAGTTTCTGGACTGTTTTATTACAAATGTACTTTACATGTTTACGGTCATTAGGATGGCAACACTTTTCGCACTGATGACCGCAATTTAAAAGTGCATCGCAGGTTTCATTACAACCACCTTCAGGAGAATAAAGATGAAAGTCATCAGCTTTTTTTGCTACGCCAACAAACTTTTTGGGATGCTCCTGACATTTAAGACCAATGCCATTGGATAATGAGCCAGTTTTTCGAAGATCATTAACTATTCTATGGAAATGATCGCAATTTTCTGATAATAGATCAATATTTCCAACAACGATTAGTCCGTATTTAGCGCGAGAGAGGGCCATGCCAATTTTATTTTCATGTCCACTAAATCCAGTATTATTTGTAATATTACAACTAGTGCGAACAAGCGACACAATTATGATATCGCTTTCTTTACTTCTAAAATTATCCACGGTGAAAACATTGACTGGTTTTTGTTTTCGACTCAGAATATACTGCAACTGGCCTTTGAACAAAGTAAGCAACGTTATCTGAGAGTGATTATATCCATTAAGAAGAAGGTGACGATATAGAGCTAGACAATAGTGGGCTTCAAATTCATTCATGTAATCGCTTATTTCGTCAGTTTTGGTTTCTGGTTCGTTGTGATTAACAAAAATCATTCTTTCTTTTAATCCTCGAACTGGAGGGTAATTAGAAACAAATGGATGGTTTTGAAAAGTTGGATAAATTGGTTTTAACATACGAGAAATATCTGGATGCATACGACGCTGAACACTAAGTATGCTATGCTCCAAATTTTTGTTAATTAATCTTTCAAATAAAGAAATATCAAGGCCAAAATGTTTTGCCAAAGTGTACATAGAAGTAGTTGGTTTCAACTGCTCACTATCACCAATAAGAATTAGATGCTGGCAACTAGAACTTAAGGATGTTACTAAGTGACTTTCCCACGCTTCTGATGCTTCTTCAACAATAACAATTTTGGGACGAATATAATCGAGAATTCGGCTATACGCACTTGCCCCCGATGTTGTCATACAAATAACTTTAGCTTTGAGCATGAATAAACAATTCTTAAAGAATAGAAGTTCCTCCTTCTCCTTAAGAAGACGATTGTACGTATCTTCAAGCGGGATGGATAAGCGTTCTTGAGCATCATTGTACTCATAAATCCACAGTCTATATAAGCGCCAACGATTCCTCAATGAAATTTGCCATGGATCAACAATTTGATCAGCTTCCTTTTTTGACATTCGGTCGCTGGAGAATAATTCTGTAAGCATTGCTTTTCGTCTCTCTGGGGTGCAACCTTCGAATTCATCATCAAAATAATCAGATATTGAGTAGAGGCCCGCAGAAAGTTCTCTATATTCAAATTGAGAATTAGATCTTTCCTTGTTCGTAGAATTTAAGGATGGTACTATGTGACTTTCCCACGCTGCTGATGCTTCTTCAACAAAATCTGTTGTGTTCCAGCTATTGGGAACATCTGACTCATAATTATGAAATATTTCTTCAGATCCTTTTTCCAATGTATGGTCGTAGGAGCAGGTGTCTAGTAACCACGCTTTCAGAACATCCTGCGTATTGAATTTTTTAGCAGCAGAGAACATTTTAACTTGCGTTTCACTGATAAACCCACTTAAAGATGTCAAAGAATGAATACAAGTTCTAGTAGTGAGTTGTTTATCTCGATACATGCGTAAAACTTTAGCTATTTCTTTTGACTCTTCAGTGATAACAGAATTTATTTGTTCAATTTTATCTTTAAAAGGATCTAAAACAGATTCTTTATCTTTCAGATTATCTATACTGAATGAATCTGCAATTTTAGATTTGCCTTGCGTTCCCACTCTCACGATACCAGTTTTACAAAAATTGAAAATTCCTTCTAAAAAATTGTCAATAGCATGGTTTGTATGTGCTAATACAAGAATAGGACCAATGTCGACAACACTATTCAACAATATTTCCACAATTTTCAAACCCACAAATGTTTTTCCGGTACCAGGAGGTCCTTGAATAATAGCTAACTCTCTGGTTAGTGCATTTTGTATTGTCTCATACTGACTTTGATCAACAACAAGATCTCTCACATCCGGCCAAGGATTACAATCATCGATTGCATACTTCAGTTGAGTACTACAATTGTTGAGTAAAGGTGACAAATCAAATGTTATCTGTGTACTGAGTTGATAAGCTGGTCTGTCGATATGTGTTGTACAATCAATAATGTATTTTTTCATTGGAAGGTTATCTGGTTCTATAAGTTGCAATCTGTCTAAAACACGAATAGGAATATTAAAAAAATGTTTTGTCTCGAGCAGCACATATCTTTTATTTTCAATGTGAAATCTATTATGAAATCGAACAGCAAAAAATCCTTTTGAACGGTCTCTTAAGCTATTGAAAATTACGGTTCCAAATATGACAGTTTCGAACTGGTCGCATGATAACATGACACCACGACCAGATTGAAGTCGAGTAGTTTTGTTCCAAGTTACATGAGACAAGTCCTTTAAATCTATTCTTAGAATGAATGCTATTTTGTTACTCTGACAAATAGGATAACAGATTTGTGTGTTTTGGTATACGCGTATCTTATCCGTCGATTCAACATCAGAAATAAATTTAAAACTTTTCAATCCATCAAGAAGTGTCCCAACTAGCTCCTCTCGCATTAATCTAAACTGCACACCAAGATAGTCATCAACACATTCCATCTTCAGTGGAAAGTCATCGCTGGACCTGTCACCGGAGAAATCCGTGGATGTTGGAAAAACTGGAATATTACGAAAATTACCAGAAGATTCTAAAGTATCGTAAACAACACTGGCATGATGTTCTTGTTGATTTTTAATTTCAATAACCTTTTGAAACTGTAAGAGTATTCTATCAGTAACAAGAATTTCATTTTGAGATAATTTAATTTCAATTATTTTGACAATGTGACTCAGCCTGTTGTAGTCAATATTTTCGAATTGATGGAATATTCTAGATAGAATATAAAATGAAGTACACAAAAACTTCTCCAAATCTTCTTCGTTGAGGTTACTAGTTAGTTCTATATACTGCTTAACAATAAGTTGATCAATTTGATTTGTGACGAAGTTAACTAATATTTCATTCTTAAGCAGGCGTAGGGACAATTCTGGGAATGTTCGATTAGCGATCAGATCGAAAATTGCAGTAATTTGCTTAACAGAAATAACATATGGATTCTTCAAAAATGGTTCAATTCCATTTTCGCTATCCATGAGTAAAAATAGTAAAAGATGATCTGGCAAACTACTTAGTCTGATAAGAGTTGATTCTAGATGATTCCTCCTGAAACATTATTAATATGATTTAATTTAGTAATATTTATTATAAACTGCTTTGATTGGAAATTCAAAAAAAAAATTAACTTAAAAAAGTAAAAAGCAACAAATTATCTAAAAGAAACCTTAATTAAAACAATAAAAGTATTAGAATTGAATAAGATAAAACAAAATGAAAGTTAAAAATAATGAAGAGTTTATCAAAGTTCTAAATAGATGATTTCAACTATTACTTATATGTATGTAGTATGAAATAGTGATCTCTACCTCATAAATAATCGGTTCTAAAAATAGACAAGACATCATCTAAATGGAGCACGTGACGCGATTTTTAAATATATCGAATACTATAATACTGGAATTTAGAAATGTTAGGTAAAGTGAACCAAAATTTTAATATTTATTACAAAACATGGTAGAGCAAATATAATCGAGAGAGTAAATCAACATCTGACTGGAATTATCTACGATAGAGATGAAAAATTACATTGCATAGCATATGAGAGGCCTTAGGAAAATAACAGAGTTAGGTAAGCAATACTCCGCCTTATACGAGATGTTTAATATTATAAAGATACTAGGCCAAAATGGGACCATAATGTTTATTATCTGAATTAATCAAAAATTCTACCTAATGTAGGTCGAATGTAATATATTTATTAAAAAGCCTTAATAATATTAGGAATTTGTACATATATATATATATAAAGTACAAACCATTTATAACCATTTACATTTGTGTTAATAAGTCTTGAATTATGAAAAATATGAACGGATAAATTTTAATTTTAGAATAATTTCCTAGTAAATCAGTGAGTTTTCTGCATTTAAAAATAAATATTACTTATTATAATAATTATAAATAATTTTATACATATTACATACATTGTTTTAAAATAGGATTTCTTTATAAATCTAATCAAAAGAATGACTTACCGATCAGAATCTGAGGAAATGTCGATACCTTCAATTTTTTGTTCACATTCAGTAACTGGCATAGAACTTGTATCTTTATTGTTATCGTCTACAAAATATATAATTAATCAATTTTCTGTGTTTTATGTGAGTAAAATAACATCAACACAATGAAATTACAACATGAACGTAGGTAAATTAACCTAATTGAACCCATAGTATTTATTAAAACAAATTTCAATATACAACATATTACTCGTAGATTAAAAGTTTACAAATTAACTATAGAATATCCTTATATTGTTTGAAATAAACCGACTTACCGATAGTATTCGGGTACCAGGCTCCCAGAAAAAAGTTTCTTGTAGTCAATGTTTGCATATGTTCCTTATCAGCAACAGAAACTTGTAGATCAGTTGATTCATCCCGAAGTTTAATCAACAATTTTTGCATTTCCAACTGTTCTGCTTCAAAATAGGAGAAGATTTCAAGTAGTGGAAGAATACCAAGAGTCTTCCATTCGTCGGCCACTTTCTTCGATACAGCGGATTTCCATCCGACTAAAAATTCACACAAGTGATTAATTCTACGAATCTCTTCATTGCATTGTTTGATTTCATGAAGATTAAAATATCGCTGACAAGGATTTAGCCAACGTAGCAAATTTCGAATATAATACCAAACATGACGAATTACAAAATCTTCTGAAGTTTTCGAAAGATCCAATTCAGTCTCAAAATATGCAATCATATTACACAATTCTTCAATGATACATAAACAGTTTTGTATTGCAAATTGGGGACCTTTTTTAAAATCATGTTTGATTTCAAATCGATTTAAAAATATGGTAATTAATTTGGTTTCTTGAAATGTTTTATCTTTTGAATATTGCGGTTGAGAATATAAAAATTTTTCAACTTTACAAGACATCAACTCTCCTTCTTGCCTCTGTACACATTGTATGTGCAGACGACCAGCTGAACAACTTCCACAAGTTCCAGAACAAGGATGTTCACAACCTAACTGTTTTCCACAAGGTACTGTGCAATCAAAGTCACAGGGATCTAGGTAACATGGTACTTCAATTTCATGTTTGCAAAAAGGCATTGATTTATACACAAGTTTTTCACACTTGATTGAACAGGGCTGCTTACACAATTTTGTGCAAGGATGGCCACAGTTCAGAATTTTTGTACACAAAGAAGTACATTCAAATAATTGTGGATCTTCACTGCAAAGCATTTCGTGTTCCTTTTCACAGGCAGGACACAGTTTTAAAGATACTTTTTGACATTTGTAATTTATGTGCTCTCGATCACAAGGATGACAAAGACTTTCACACTGTTCACCACATTTCAAACGTTCAAGACAGGGTTGATTGCAACCACCTTCTGCAGCATAATTACGAAAATCTTCAGCTTCTTTAGCAGTTCCAACTACATTATTGGGATGCACTTGACACTGTAGGCAAACACCATTAGAGACGAAATCTCTAGAACGACAATCCTCAACTATTTTACTCCAAAATTCACTTTTAGAAGAGAGCAAATCAAAATTTCCGACAACAAATAGCCCACATTTAGCACGAGTTAAAGCTTGAGAAATCATGTTTTTAACACCTACAAATCCAATGTTATCACGGTTATTGCTTCGAACAAGTGACAATATAATTATATCATTTCTTTTACCATGGAATTTGCCTACGGAAGAAGCCCACACTCTTTTGCCTAAATCATCTGAATTGGAAATTAGCTGCTGGATAAGTGATAATTGTCCGTTATACATTGTTAACAATGATATCTGCTTAGGATCATATCCATTAAGAAGGAGGTGTCGACAAAGTGCTAAACAATAATGTGCTTCAAATTTGTTTATGAAACCAATTTCTTCGGGTTTGTTGTGATTAACAAAAGTGAGCCTTTCCTTCACACCACGAATATTAGGATTGCCAGAAACCGAAATATGGCTTTGGAGTGTAGGATAAATAGATTGTATCGCGAAAGCAATATCTGGGTGCATAAGACGTTGTACATTAAGAACTCTATATTCCAATTTGTGTTTGATTAGGCGTTCAAACAAAGACATATCAAGACTAAATTGTGTCTTCAAATGGTAATCTGAGGCATTTGGTTTTAGTTGTTCATGATCACCAATGAGAATTAGATGTTGGCATCCAGGACTTAGTGATGTAACTAAATGACTTTCCAAGAGCTCTGCGGCTTCCGCAACAATCACAATTTTGGGACAAATATAATCGAGAATTCGGCTATACCGACTTGCTCCCGATGTTGTCACTCCAATAATTTTAGCCTTGTGCATAATTTCACAATCCTGGAAGTTTCGAAGTTCCTCCTTCTCCTTAAGAAGACGATTGTACTTATCTTCAAGCCGGATGGATAAACGTTCTTGAGCATAATTGTACTCATAAATCCATAGCCTGTATAAGCGCCAACGATCATCCAATGAAATTTGCCAGGGATCATCAATTTGTGCAGCTTCCCCCATAGTCATTCGATCTGTTGATAATAGTTTTGCGGTTATTAAATTTTGATTTTCATTCAGGGTGACATCTTTTGTCTCATCATCAAAACAATTTTGGACACAATAAAGTTCTTCAGATAGTTCTTTATAAACTGTTTCCATTTTTTTGGAGTGGTTAGCGATAGATTCCTCGCATTCCATTTCTGTAGAAGACCACCATGTGGGAAGATTATCATTGCTTCCAGAATCATTGCATTGGGTCAGACAATCCTGTAAATCTTGTTCAGAATTTTGTGCAAAAGTGATATCAACGGCACAGGTATCTAGTAACCACCTTTTCAGAACATCTTCTGTTCTAATGTCAGTAGCAGCAAAAAACTTTTCAACATGTTCTTTTCTGATAAATTCGCTAAACGATGTCAAAGTATGAATACAAGTTTTAGTGGTGAGTTGTTTAGCTCTAGTCATCCTTAACTTACTTGCTGTGTCCTTTGACTCTTCGGTTATAGAAGTAATTCTTCGGTAAATTTCGTTTTCGAATCGTTCTTTTGATGAGTTCAAACCAATTGATTCTTTTCTTAAATAATCAATATTTAAATTCATTGTTTTCGTAAATCCTTTACCATCTGCGATTCTTACAATACCACTTTTACAAAACTCGATAACACGTTGTAAAAATTTATCAAGTGCGAAATCTGTACGAGTTACCAGTAGTATAGGACCAATATCAGCAACACTATTCAGCAATATTTCTACAATTTTCAAAACTACAAATGTTTTTCCAGTACCAGGAGGTCCCTGAATAATAGCCAACTCTTTGGTTAGTGCATTTTGAATTGCATCATTCTGACTTTGATCGACAACAAGATCACTCACATCCGGCCATTGTTTACAATCATCGATTGCATAATTTAATCCAGCATCATCTGTACAAACTTTGTTTTGGAGCAATGGTGATAAATCAAACGTAATTTTTGCATTTAGTTGATAGCCAGGCCGGCTGATATCACTTTTACAATCAATGATATATTCGTGCATAGGAAGGTTATCTTCTTCAAATCTTTTTAACTTATTCAAAACATTTTGACTGTGGCTAAAAGAATAAAAAGTTTCAAGCATAACAAAATTTCGACCATCAACAGAAACATTATCATGGAAATTAACAGCAACAAATCCTGCGGAATGTTCCTTTGAAATAGTAGAAACAACAGTACCAAATATAAAATTTTCGAATCTATCATCTGATAGCATGACCAGACGGCCACGTGAAGGACGTATAGCTCTTTCCAAATCAGATAAATCCTTAACGTCATATTTAACAACATAAGAAATATCTCTATCTGTGTAAATAGGATAACAAATTTGTGCGTTTTGGTACACGTTCAGTTTAAGCTTAGAAATTTTACAACTAGAGTGTATAAATTGGTTGATATCACGAAAAATAGGCGCCACAAAATCTTGGCGCATTAATCGGAACTGCATATCCAGATACTCGTCAACATTTTTAGCTTGATCAATTGATTTATTCTTAGGCAAATAGTCCTTGTCAGAACCGGACAAATCAGCAACCGTTGGAAATGTTGGAATTTCCCGAAAATTGTCAGGATGTCCTGTGGATTCTTTGGGAGAAACATTTGGAAATATTTCAACCGAATTTTCTTTGAATTGATTGATATATTCAGTAACCTCATTGAACTTTGACATAACCACATGATCAAAACTAAATTCTTTTTGTGACAGTTTCAACTCAATAGTTTTA
>JAUZNC010036158.1:0-19039 GCA_034780395.1 Vannuccia rotundouncinata
GTACATTGCAGAACGTGACCAATACATAGGAATTTCTGGCTTGTATGAAATACCCATGTGGAGAGCTAAGCCAAACCGCATAGTGCTTCATATCTGGTATCGAAATGTCCCGCCACTGTCCCATTTTATTTGGCCTCACTGGCAACTGATGTCCAGTTTCATTACAACAATCTATGAGTAATTGCCAAACATCAATTTATCTAAGATAAGATTGACAAAATCTGCTTCAGTCACCAACGCGGCTTTATCTATCGCCGGACTAAGTATTTGAAATTAATATCTATTAAGCTGGAAACTGCATCAAAGATAGCATGACTTTTATAAAAGTGACCTTGATATAAATCTTCTTCGTGTACACCTAGCTGTATTTTCACTAATCACAAGTTGTATGATAGTGATACATTTACATTATCTTCGATAATTTATTTTAATTTATTATATTCGTACTCTATCGTATAATGTATTACAATTAATTAAACAAGTGATCACATTATTACAACCAATTTTAGTAATGCCAGCTACCAACGCAGTAAATGAGCGATCATTCAGTACCCTACGACGTGTAAAGAGTTATCGTAGGCCCACAATGGGCCAAAATCGTTTGAATCATTTTATGATGTTATCGATTCATAACGAATAAGGAAATGACTGATAGCTGAAATGATTGTTACCGTAGCAAGTGAATTTGTGCATAACTCACAATACAGAAACCAAATATTTGGTAAATTTTATTTCAATATTAATTAATACATGCATATATGGTATATTATCACTAAATATGGATTTAATTATTTGTATTATGTTTACATTTTAATTAATATTATTGGACTTTCTTCTTATTATTACCTATTCATTTATTTTATCAATCGTGAAGCAGCATACCTTATATTGTATGTAAATACTAAGGTTTTATGTAAATTAACTTACTCTTATAAATTTGTATGTAAACAATTTAAGTTTTGATTAATTTAAAATCATGATTGATTTTTAATTGAGTTAAACCATATAGCTTTATTATTGAAAAAATCTGAATTTCTAATATTGCGCCTTTTAATAGCTGTAGCCGTACCAATAGAAATCGCCTTCCTACGGGCATGTTCGGTCCATAATATATAGTTGCTAACAATTAAGGAATCATTATTTTTTAAATAGATTTCTGATGTGTCAGTATACAAGCTGTAGATCTGATATGTTGACTTTCCTGCTTCTTTCCTCAAGCAGCTTGATGCAATGGTCAATATTTGATGATTTTAGTTTGCTAATTGACATCTTCCTATTTTTCCTTAAGCAATGGCACATTTTCAATGTATATCACCCACTGCAAGATTTAGTGCATCGTAATAACAGTGCATAAGAAAACATTTTGGGAACTGACGGATTCATAATTGTTACAACGCCAATCTTAGAGCTTGTCATTGAAGAGCATTGAGTGATTGTAATAAATGATGCAATAACCGAGAAAATTATTTATTATAGCAAGACGGAAACCAACTTATACAGTCATCATTTGAATGGTAACGTTCTTTCTAATATGTCACCATAAAAAAATTGTATAGTGTAAATTTTATTATTTTAGTAAATTAGCTTAATACTTATGTTGTTATAATACAAATCTATTTGTAAATTTTAAAATAAAATTAAAAAAATTCTTTTATCCTATATAAATTTTAGAATAGGCGTTTATTCAAATCCTTTGCGAGTTTGCTTAGGGATATACCGATCTTAATTGAACAACTATGTTTTCATTTAAGTAAAACTTCAATTAACTTTTTGCCTAATTAAGGTAAATTTAATTTTTTAATCATTTATTCTCCGACCATAAAAGGTATAAAGGTAGAATGATTAAAATTAGTTTATATCTATTTACCAATTTCATTTTGAAGCAAAATGTGGCTTTTACCCAGGTCCAGTGCAGGTAAATTAAATTTAAAAAGCCATACTCTGTATTATTCCAAGAATAAATTCTATCTAAATTATTTTATCTAATGGATTTTTTAAAATGTTGTTATTTCTTCATACATCTTTTTTGCTGTTACCTATTAAGTTATTATCACAGTGGCAGATTTATGAGGGGATGCAAGCAGTGCTCTATTATTTTAGTAAAATTTTTTGCCTTATTTTAAATGTATTTTTTTGATTTGCACCTGTCTAAAGGCTCTAAACTTCCTTTTTAAAAATTCTACATCTGCAATATTATCAGTCATAATGAGGTGCCCAGGTCATAATACTCTTTATATATATTATATTAAAAAGTAAAACAATATATAATTTGGGAATTAAACATTATTATATTATATACTGATAATAACAAGGTATTTTTTATTATTTTTTTTATAGCATTTTAAAATTAATAGACCAAGACTTGTTTAGGCTAATAACACTTACCTTTAAAAGAATCTATTAATATAAAATATAAAGTATATCTATTTGATTGGTCCAGTAACCCTTGATTATCTGCCAAGCTCTGTAAATGAAAAATAGGTGGATAATCAAGGGTGGCAGATAATTCAGGAATGACACAAAATTGTCATTACAAACTACAAAAACATAATTTAGAACTATAATTTTTCACTGAAAAAATATTTTTCAAAACAAGTAACATAGCCAAATGTATAGCTATAATTGGTTAGAAAATATTTGTTTTATAGTAGGAATATAATGTTTACCAACATTTATGACACTAGATTTGGTCTCAATGGTGACTCCTTAAATTGGTTCTTGTCATACTTCACCATCCACATTTAATTTATTAAAATCAAAAATGTTCTCTCCTTTCCACACTCACCCAACAAAGGTATTCCGCAAGGATCAGTTATTGGACCTCATGCTTTCATTCTCTACACTTTGCCAATTGAGGATATTGCTGACTCATTTAACCTCTCTAAAATGATTTATGCAGACGACATTGAGTATGACAATAATTTTAATCATACCAACTATCATGCAGCAATTATATAAATCCAAAACTGTATTCCTGCAATAAAACAGTGGTCAACAACAAACAATATGAAGTTCAATGATTCCAAGACAGTGATTATGCGTATACATTCCTTGTTCAGAAAACAAATTGATATTCCACCTATCCCTGTTGGTGACATAATAATACCCTACTCTGAGAAGTGTTGCAATTTAGGCATTATATTTGACCATAATTTTACACTTACTCAACATATTAACAATATAGCCAGATCATCATACTATGCTCTTCATCAAATTGGTATAATCAGAAAATTCCTCATTGAAAAATCTACCCTCAAACTTATCCATGTTTTCTTACTTCAAAACTTGATTATTGTAACAGTCTTCTCCACAACTTATCTAACTCACAGCTCAAAAAGCTCCAACACATTCAAAACACTGCAGCACATATTATCTCTAGAACAAAAACATGCGAACACATCACCCCAGTTCTTTTTCAACTTCACTGGCTTCCCATCCAGTTCTGTGTTCAATTCAAAATCCTTCTAATAACATATAAAGCCATAAACGATCTAGCTCCATGAAATATTAAAGAACTAATACCTCTTCAGTATTCGAATCAAACTCTTCATTCCAGCAACCGGTTTTATCTTTTAGTACCTTTGGTTCATACATGCTATGGTTCCCATTCATTTTCACATGCTGTGCCTACTCTCTGGAACACACTACCCCTAAACATTACATCATCCGCCTCATCTGTTACTGCCTTCAAGTCACTTTTAAAGTCACATCTTTTCAAAATTACTTATAGTATTTAACTTTTTTGTATATATTTACTTATAACTTTACATTTATTGTCCTTATATTCTCCCTTTTCTCTACCAATCTTCATGTACCTACTTTTTAGTGCTTTGAGAAGCTTCATGCTTTAAAGTGCTTTATAAATATAGTTTTATTATTATTATTATTAGGAATACAGAAAAAATATGTTTCACAACATTAGTATACACAATAATCATATTAATAAACAAATACACTGAAAAGGTTACTTGTAATGTATATTGTCATATACATAACCCATGGGTTAGATTATTGTACATTTTTAGATTAAAAAAACTGTCATTTGTTTTTCTGATTTATTTTTAGGATTCTCCACTGTTTTTACAGAGCTTTTGAAGATCCCTCCTCACAATTTACAGATTCAAATAAATTAAAAATGGAAACAGAATATTTGAGATTAGCCGGTAATATTCCATGATCAGTGATAATCAGTGATAGGTAGTTAGTTCAATTAAGAGATCTATATGAACCTACACACACATGTACAAATACATAGTATTACCATTCTATATTATCCTTAGATATGTAATCTACAGATTATTGTGCACTGCCCTACTGAATAAGATGGATAATTGAGGGGCTTTTACATAATATAAATATAGTTTATACTCAAATGGGAGTGGTGGATGGCAGATACCAAAGCTGGCAGATAAATAGAGGTTTCATAATGAAGAGAAATCTGTTCCAGAAAAATGTGGCTAATAATTAAAGATGGCAGATAATTGAGGGGCGGATAATCAAGTGTTTATTGTATAGAATATTCTACACTATTTTTTAAAATTAATTTATTAATAACATTCTTTATGAACTATCCCTAAATACATAATCTACATTACTTGATTTATAATAATATATAAATAATGATATTTCTACTTATATTGCAATATTTTTTAAGTCTTCATGCACATACTTTGCAAATACAGTTACAGTTAACTGATATTTAGCAAACAAATTTATGACAAAATTAGTATTAATATGGAGATTTATTAAAAATCTCGGATTTAACTTTACTATACTTTATCAATGTACCTTTATAACATTATAAAAAATCATAATAAAGTCCTTTTTGTTTAAAATTATATCAATAATACTATATTATTTATATCAATTAAAGTATATTATTACTCAAAATAGTAATAATACTATAATTTAAATATTTAAAATAATTATATAGTTATTATAAATAATAATTAAGTATATACATACATTTTAAATAATTATATAATTAAATTTGAAGTGGTTACAAAGCCAGCAACCAGTTTTGCTCCCAAATAATAGAAAAATGGCAACATAATAAAATATTTGGAAAAAGAATTATAATATCTGTGAATTAATTCATATTGTTTATTAAAATATATTACTCATGGGAAAACATTACTCTTGGTAAATTATAATATGTAAACTATTTTATTTATTTCTATATATATAAATGTTATTTTTGCTGGTCTTCTATCAATTTGGGAACAAAACTGGTTGCCAGTTTCATTACACCTGCCAATTAAATTTATACTAATAAAATCAGTATTATTTAGATAGTTCTATATAAAATGCTATGCCAATACAGTGGCGTCAGAACAATATTTTAACTGGGGGGCCAAAGTTTGAATAGGTGCGAACACTTTGGGGGAGGGGTGCACTCCATTTTTTAAAAATCAAGAAAATAAAAACGTCAAAATATTCGATTTTTAGAGGAACCTTTTTTTTATTTGACCCTAAGGAACCAAAAACAGATAAACTGATCGAGTTGGCCAAAAAAATTATTAAATGACTAAGATAATGACTTTTATTAGAAAATTATACCTAATTAATTGATTGATAAACACACAAAGATAGGTAGAAAGGTATAAATGACAAATACATTTATTAATATAATTAAATTAATTAATACTTTGTTTTAAGTTATACATATGAATAAGGTGTATGAAAGAGGTATAGAGGGAAAGCCGAAACACATGCTATATTTATTATGGAAAAAGTGGGGGGGCCAAAGCATATTCCGGCCCCCCCCCATTCAAATTAATGGGGGGGGGGGGGGGGCCCGGCCCCCACTGGCCCCCACGGTTCCAATGCCACTGCAATATATATACACATAACATTTAATTTATCAGACCCATAGGAAAAAAATGTATATTGATATGGCCTTAAGATTAGGAGTTTCTTATTTTTGTCTGTTATATAGTTTGAGTTTCAATTGCAAATTTTACTATATTAAATTTATTTGACATGATTTTATAACAACATATTTATTAAAATATGTCATTATATTTTAAAATATGTTATCCATAATATATGTATAAACATAAATAAATATCAATTATATTAAAATTAATATTTATAAATTTATTTTGTACATTTAAAAAATATAATTATAAAGGTCAGTAGAAATTTTAAAGACCTATAACAAATTGCAGTGTTGTCACTAGCTGTGATTATAATTGCATTTCAAAGCTACAATTCTGTCATAATTTAGTGAGTCATGTGATTATTTATTCCATTTATGCAATATTTCTCTTTGAAACAACATCTCTCTAGGAACTATTTTTTCATTAAATATGTTCCTCATATATATTTGCTATTCTTTATAATATGCTAAATAATATTTATTTCCAATAATTTCCAACAATTATAAACATAGTTTCTGTTAATATTTTCATTTTAACATACTTGTTAAAAAATTGCCATTGCTGATATGATGTCTTTATGACAATATCTTTAATGATGCCTCCTAAATGATCAGCAGTATTTCAAACAGGCTAGATTTCAAATGTATAATTGGGGGACGGATGGAAGTGCTAGGTCCTGTGGAAGTTTTTTTTATTTGTACACTTTGTAGTTGGAAGTGCTAGGTCCTGTGGAAGTTTTTTTTATTTGTACACTTTGTAGTTGCATTTGAAAGTCAGTCAAGGATGACTATCAATTCCCAAACATCATATTCAATCAACAGGACACCAGTAGAGAATTATGATTCTTCTTATGCAAAGGTGCAGACCAAGATAAAGTTATAGAAGCCAAAATAAAATGTGTCTTTCATAGAATTGAATCAAACAAAATAAATCTTTTAAAATTATGTTTACAATATATTTAACATTATATTTCTTGATTCAAAGAGTGCTGAAAAGTTAAAATGTGAGAACTAAAATCAGTTATTTTCTTATGTTAGCAATATTGCAACATTTTGTGTTAATATTGCTAACATAAGAAAAGATGAAAAAGCTATAAACATGGTATAAAAAATTATTCAATAGTATATATGTTATTCTTAGATATATATATAACCTATATTTTTGAAAATAGAGCAAAATTACATATGCATTCATGAATATAAATTATACAGATTTTGACCATCAACTACTCAATATTATCATGGTTCTTGGATAAACAGTTGATGATCATTCTGTATTTAAAACCTCCTGACTTCCATTTTTCATAGTATGTACTGTTGATTGAAAATTCCAGTTAATTCATGGATCTCACTTATATACAGTTATATACAGACACTCAAGAATGGCATGGCTGCCCATATTGTAAGATTCATGCTCTCAGTTTTAATGTCAATACGAATGTTATAGATAAAGACTATATATTGAGAATACAAAGAACAGGAAGACAAGTTGGGAATTGAAAATCATTCTGGCATTGTGAAAAGACTGCAATAACATCTTCATAAACAACAATCAGTTTTGTAATTAACTAGAAATAATACATTCAATAATAATTCCATTTCAAATAGATTTGCAACTCTATTTAAATTATAATATGGCTTTTCATTTACTGAGTATAGCTCATTTTAATTGATGTATGAAATAAGTAGAATAGATTTATGAAAAACTTATAAAATCACTTTCTTTCTAAACCAAAGTGAATATCTTTTCTTTCTAAATATTAATTGGATTTCTATTAAATTCAACTTACTCAAATAATGACAAATTTGTTGATTACAAGTTCACTCCAAGAAAATGAAGGATGCATAAATCAATTTTAATCTACATGTCATAATAGTTATAACCATCTCATACAAAGTTGTTTTTGTAGTCATTATAAACTGGTTAGGGCTGCCTGTAATTGTTATGAACCTGTTAGAACAAGTTCAGTTAGAATGTGAACTCTCCCCAGGATTTTAAAAATTATTACAAGCATTTATTTTAACTGGAAGATATGGGATGAATTTTTGTTACAATTATATAATATAAAATAATGTGTTAACATATTTGTAATTTATTTAGTTATTTAAGAATTGTCAAGAATCGTCACTGAAGGAAATAAATGTTTAATTCGATAAATTCATAAAAAGTTGATAGTAATTAATTTTAATTAGTTGTCGACTTATAGGTAACAGTTAATGCATCTAGACAACACTTAAATAAATTTTGTATAAATAAAGTTTAATTAATAAATAGGATTAAAATATATGTTCAGATATTTTAGTAAAATATTTAATTATATGAACTGCCACTCTGTTTTCATATTTTATGTTAATGTTATTTTTCTAATTTAATATATTAACTTAAAGTTTATAAAATTTATTGACTGCATTCGATATTTTATTTCACTTATTTAAAAAATTTTAACATTTTATTTAAATTTTATAAAAAAAGAATTAAATGACTTTATAAATGATCACAAATCTTATTGTTGCGATTAATTCGTTCAATTTTTTCTTATTCTCAACTGGAGAGTGATTATTGAAATGAAGGCAGTTTCCTTTTCTGATTTTTGTTTTATTTATTTTTTATACAATTTTCTGCTTATGAATTAAATAATAGAATAAAATATTTTCTATTTTTTGTCTTTTGATACTTTCGATATCATTTAATACCTGACATTTTCAGTTTTCAATATTGCGTGTTATTTAGGTTTATATTATAGAAATCATTTACACATCTTAAATGAAGGAAATGTTTTACATGTCTAAGATATTAAAGTCAACTCATTTTCTTCGCTTTGGTCATACTGTTGACTGCACGATATTTTTTATTCTATATAAATGGACTTCTTTACATCACACATTAACATTTTATTATCATTTTATGATTCTAGTGGCAAAGTTATTTTCTATAGAATTATCTTAGCTGCTGGGTGTATTCGTGATGTTTTATTGCTAGATATCCTCGTTTGACTTATCTGTGGGTATCAATCCATATTTCTTCACATGCATTGTGACATATATACAAGAATGTTATTCCTTCTCGACATTTAAAATATACACATTACCTGTATATCTGTGTTTAAAGGAATATATAATACTAATAAAATAAAATCAAGTCGAAGTTATCCTTATTTTTAAACGTAGGTATGTGCTGCAATGCAGTGACTTGTCTTCATATAGATTCTCATCTCCACTTTTTATATCTAATTTTGAATGCTGGGGAGGCGGTTGAATATTCCATCATTTTACTGCACTAATATTTTAAACTTGGAATTATTATTTACTAGTCAATCAGCTTATTGAATATTCTTTTGTTGTCATGTTGCACCTGGAGACATTTGTTATCATTACTTTTTAGTCAAATGTATTCATGTCTAGTCATTGAAGCTTCGAATTTTTACTAATCATTATTAATGTGGACAGCGTTTTAGTTCCGGCTGCATGGGAAACATAAGAGGAACATTCACACGGCGTTGTGTTTTCGTGGTCGTGCTATGAGAGTTAGGTGCGTGACCATATTACCTGTGTTCTTATGCCTCCTTCCTTTGGCTTCTAAGCCCTCAGACAGACATCTCAGGCGTCAACGTATGCCACAGACAGACTTGAGGTTACACTGCGCCTTTAGTACAACTTGTAGAAAACTACCTCGCTGAATTACACTATACACACACATACTTTCAATTTGGTGGGTCTCTGCGCAGTACGGAAGAGGTGTAGATAACACTTAACTACCGATATGCTTCAATCCTGATATGATTCACCCAGCGCGTGTTGTCTTTGAGATAAAACGGAAGACCAAACAACTCTAGTAAACTTATCACATGGTGAATGCATCAATATAATATAGACGGTCCCATTTATACTTCATAACTTTCAAATCACTTAATTAATTATATTTTTAGATTTGGCTAGCTGGGTGTTCCGTTTTCTTTGAAATGATATTCTTCTGTTCCTATCGTTCAACTGCCACTTTTATGTTACTTCTTGAAAATGTATTAGTTAAATATATTACTCTTTCTTACTTTAATAGTTAATAGATTGACTTAAGTAATAATTCTTTTTGGCTGATAAAATCTTTCTCTTGATTTTCAGATTTAATTTTCTTATTTAATATATCATTTTTAGTTATTATTAACATTTATAATTAATTTATGAGTTGCCAAACAACTATTATTTTAATGTAAACTGTTGATATCATTTTCAAATTATACCGGATGTACTTGTTACAAATCTCGTTTTTTTATTTAAACCTTTTTTAATGAATGGCAATACACATTGACTTATAAATTATTTAATAATTAATATATAAGTCATTGGCAATACAGTACTATATACTAGAGTATGACCTCGCCATTGACTTATACATTGACTCGCTTAGTTATCTAACAACGATTTATAATTAGAAGTATTTATTGATTAATTATCATTCATAAACAACCGTAGACATTACACTATAACTACTAGATATATAATTTCAATGTAAATAACAAATAGCTCTACGAAAATACTCAATTTTAAAGTTCAATTTAAAATATCTTTACTTAATTATACTGATATATTTTTAAACAGTGAAATGTATAATCAATGAAAGCTGTTTTGAATATAGATATTGGATTTGAATTCCCAATAGATATTAAATAGATTATTGATTTAAACTATAATAATATTTTTTTGGACAAGATTTAACACGAATAATTTCTTTTAAACAGCACCAACATATCCGTCACTTATGATTGGTTCTACTAGTAAATACCCCTCCCCCGAACATGATCGCTACGAGTGCCCTCCACCATATCTTGAAGCTCCTGCGGCCTCTAACGGATACTTCCAACCACTGCAGAACACGGTATTCATACAGTCCAGCACACAATGCTATCACACTAGACCCGCTGGATTTGAGAACAACAAAAGACCTTACTATATGATGAATAGAAGTCCGGTTGAAGGTATGTTGCTCCTTAGGTTGTCCCTTTTCTCTCGGGTGATTTAAAGAAAGCGGTACAACAATGTTAATTAGTAAATAAGGATGATTTGTGACCCCGCTTTGATTCTTGTACCGTGTGTTGTCACCCTTTTATTCGTTTGAATGACCACAATTAGTTATTTTCTCAATACTAATTAGTGTTTATATAAACATCTGCGGCATCAATTTTTAAAAGATCTTACATACTCTGCCTCTGCATTTAGAAAAACAGCTCTAGCTAACTTCTCACATATTTACTTTTGAGTAGGTATTGATTTTAAACAAAATAGACCTTCAAATAGTGTTCGTACGGGACTGGGAATTTATAATATCTAATTTCAATTTTGTTTCTTCAATTTTTAGTTAGTGTTTTGAATAAGTCAGAAAATCAGTTTGATTATCCAGAACTATATAATATGGAACATTTTTGTTTTAAATTCGTTCTATTTTACATTCCATATTTGAGTAACTTAACCATTCACAATTTGTTACATCACTTTTGATATTTATTGTAGGTTTACATTTTGTGTTTGTTTAAGTAATGTGTATTTAAATATATCGACTATACCCATATTGTTGGTACCTAGGAACTAGTTTCTCATTGAGTCTTGGAAAGTAACCAAATCTCTATATAAATATCTTATAAAAATCTCTAAATAGTTCAAACTTGCGGATGTTTATTGCAGTAGTCTGTTCAAGAAAATACCTCCCCCCCCTAATTACATCATATTTTCTCTCATCTCTCTCTGCCCAGGACCACCCTCCCTCCCCAATTGGTACTACCCCCCCACACCCTCTGCCACTAGTCTCCCTCTTCTCAACATCAGTGACCAACAGCCACCCGCTCTAGATCCCTACGACTCCCCCCTCGATTTGCGTAGCCCTCTCACTTCTAGCCGCCTTCCTGAAGATCAAGAGGACAGCTGGACCACCCTCTCCAATTCTAGCCCTGGTGGCAAGAATGAAACCGGTCGATGCAGCAGTGAAGGTAACAAGACAATACTTGATGATAAAATGGAATAGAATTGAATTAAAAAGTGCTGTTTCTACCTGGTTACAAAATATTTTCGTTCAAATGAATTTATTCTTAAGTCTGTTCTTTTCAAATTAAAATAAAATTCATAATTGAAAAATCAATTAATAAAGTAAATCGATAATGTCTCAATTAAGAAAACAATCAATAATGAGAATGAAAATTTGTCCTGAGTGTGTGAATTGTAATTATTTACTGTTAGGATGGTCATGTTGAATAAATTGTTTTATAATAACAACACTACCTGCCTACCTAGCTAGCTATAATTGCACAATAAACCCTGCAAACTACCTTACCCTCTTGCTTACCCACACAAAACACTGGACTAATACCTACACAGCCAGCCACCCAGCGAAATTACTGTCAATTTTTCTCACGCGTGCCGTCTGCATAATATACTTGTCTAGAATTCTACAATGTTCATACACTGACCCTTCTCCACTGGCACTGCTAACCGCCTTCAAGTGGGTGTCTCTGCTAAAACACCGCTTCGAGCAAGTGAGAGAGAGAGAAAGATGCAGTGACGCGGACCTCTTAGATGAGAAGAACGAAACTCTAACTGGTTCTACCTTGTCACATTTGACTTATGTGTGATTGATTATTCAATGCTTCTTTCTATCTGTATATAAGACTCTTACTTCACTTACTTACCGTACCGGTTGAAACTACCAAGTGACCCTCTGTGTGTCATTATCGTAGGAAATAGTGCAATTCTAAAGAGCAATTGACACCAACTAGCATAGTGGCGATCTTCTCCAAACACTTTGACAAGCATAGTCCTGTTGTACTGCCTGTAGAGACCGTTTTCAAATACAGGCTTCATGATATTATAACTTTGGTTACCAACGTATCAATGCAATCGACCTTGTTTATGGACATTCTGTAGCAGATTGGCTCGGTCTAAATAAATAATTGTTTATTATTATTATTTAGATATGGACAAGATTATATTGCAAATAGGTTACCCTTAAGCTGAGGTTCTATTCTATAAGAAACACGTTTTTAACTGAATCTAGACTTATCATGATACATTTTATAATATTATTATAGATTTTAAACAAAAGTGAACTTCGTCCTTTTAATATTTATATACATTCTTCTGTTTTGAGCGGTGAATTCGTTCAATGGAAAAACTTTTTGCTTCTAATTACACATTGAAAATTGTACAAATGGATGGCCAAGTTTGCCTGGAACTCAATAAAATAGAAATGTATGAATAACATTAACAAACGAATGCAAATATCACACTAGAAACTAAAGTGTTTACATATAGGTGTCTTCATTATTGAGCGTTATTTGACAATTAACAATTGAGTGTCTTCATTATTCGTATAAACAGGGTCGACTGATAAAAGCAGTTACAGGTACTTTACTTTACTTTTAATATTAAACTTGTAAATTTAATAAATAATCAATCACAATACGAAAATAGGAAATTACATTGAAATGAAAAACATTCAGGTAACTTAGAAATGCACAATTTTAAACAAAACTCCATAATTATATTTTTTAGCAAATTCTTCAAGTAGATGTAGACATCATGGGTAAGTTTTATCGACATGTTAATGTGAAAAATCCTTGTTGTCAAGTCATTTGTGAAAATACTTGTGTCATGTCATATTTGAACATCCTTGTTGTCATGTCAATTTTGAACATCCTTGTTGTCATGTCAATTTTGAACATCCTTGTTGTCATGTCAATTTTGAAAATATTTGTTGTCATGTCAATCTTGAAAATATTTGTTGTCATGTCAATTTTGAACATCCTTGTTGTCATGAAAATTTTGAACATCCTTGTTGTCATGACAATTTTGAAAATATTTGTTGTCATGTCAATTTTGAACATCCTTGTTGTCATGACAATTTTGAACATATTTGTTGTCATGACAATTTTGAACATCCTTGTTGTCATGAAAATTTCTAACATCCTTGTTGTCATGACAATTTTGAAATTATTTGTTGTCATGTCAATTTTGAAAATATTTGTTGTCATGTCAATTTTGAAAATAGTTGTTGTCATGTCAATTTTGAACATATTTGTTGTCATGACAATTTTGAAAATATTTGCTGTCATGACAATTTTGAACATATTTGTTGTCATGACAATTTTGAACATCCTTGTTGTCATGAAAATTTCTAACATCCTTGTTGCCATGACAATTTTGAACATCCTTGTTGTCATGACAATTTTGAAAATATTTGTTGTCATGTCAATTTTATACATCCTTGTTGTCATCTCAATTTTGAACATCCTTGTTGTCATGACAATTTTGAACATCCTTGTTGTCATGTCAATTTTGAACTCCTTGTTGTCATGACAATTTTGAACATCCTTATTGTCATGACAATTTTGAACATTCTTGTTGTCATGACAATTTTGAACATATTTGTTGTCATGACAATTTTGAACATATTTGTTGTCATGACAATTTTGAACATATTTGTTGTCATGACAATTTTGCACATTCTTGTTGTCATGACAATTTTGAACATTCTTGTTGTCATGACAATTTTGAACATCCTTGTTGTCATGACAATTTTGGACATCCTTGTTGTCATGAAAATTTTGAACATCCTTGTTGTCATGACAATTTTGAAAATATTTGTTGTCATGTAAATTTTTAACATCCTTGTTGTCATGTCAATTTTGAAAATATTAGTTGTCATGACAATTTTGAAAATATTAGTTGTCATGTCAATTTTGAACATTCTTGTTGTCATGTCAATTTTGAAAATATTTGTTGTCATGTCAATTTTGAAATTATTTGTTGTCATGTCATGTAATTTTATTATCTGAAACTCTCCGCTATATTTTATAATATCAAATTTATTTTATAAAAGTCGGTTATCAAAAATATTTTTATTAGGTTTTCATGTTTATATTGTCTGTTTGTAAATGAATAATTTTTAAGGTTTTTCGTTTTTGTTACAATACAAATTCTCACAATATAGCTCACTATACATTTTTATTGACTGTTCTACGCACTATAATATATTTTCTAATCTTTAAATAGGTAATAACTGTTAAGCTCCGACGAATTGGAGTGGTATTGCTCTCATAATGTAGTCGAATTGTGTCAAAAGAAATCTTATATTACTTTAAAATAAAATATTGAACTGACAGGACCAAATCTTATATAACCTCATTGATTGCGGCTATATGGGAAGTGTTACGTTAAAGCCACTTATTGGCGCCAATACCTCTTCAATGATTCTCTATTTAACACATTGAAACACTCAAAAATCACATTCGTGGCACTACATAATTTTATTTTCTGTCTATACTGGTCGGGAGATATTCAAGTCGGAACATCCTTCATACTTCAGTAACTTAGTGAAACTATTGATTGTTATATACTCCTTTGTGTCGGGAATATAATAACATTTATTCTTCTGAATTCTGAAAAAAATAAATTATAATTTGCAAAAAATCTATAAAATTATTCATTGACATTCAACTTAATTAATTTCGTTTCAACTTCACGATGGAATTAAAAGACATTGATTTGCATAAGAAATGGAGTTTAATACGAGTAAGTGTAGTTTGACTTAAATATGGCTTGAGGAAAAAAATATTGAACAATTTTTGTCATATGTCTATGTATATCTTTGCAACATGCAATATATTTGTTTATATAACATCTATACATGCAAAATCTTTGTATTTTCTATCTATACATGCAAAATCTTTGTATTTTCTATCTATACATGCAATATCTTTGTATTTTCTATCATTACATGCAATATCTTTGTATTTTCTATCATTACATGCAATATCTTTGTATTTTCTATCTATACATGCAATATCTTTGTATTTTCTATCTATATATGCAATATCTTTGTATTTTCTATCTATACATGCACTATCATTGTATTTTCTATCTATACATGCAATATCTTTGTATTTTCTATCTATACATGCAATATCATTGTGTAAACTATCTATACATGCAATATCATTGTGTAAACTATCTATACATGCACTATCATTGTGTAAACTATCTATACATGCAATATCATTGTGTAAACTATCTATACATGCAATATCATTGTGTAAACTATCTATACATGCAATATCATTGTGTAAACTATCTATACATGCACTATCATTGTGTAAACTATCTATACCTGCAATATCTTTGTATTTTCTATCTATACATGCAATATATTTGTATTTTCTATCTATACATGCAATATCTTTGTATTTTCTATCTATACATGCACTATCATTGTATTTTCTATCTATACATGCAATATCTTTGTATTTTCTATCTATACATGCAATATCTTTGTATTTTCTATCTATACATGCAATATCTTTGTGTTTTATATCTATACATGCAATATCGTTGTCCCTTGTGTACATAAATCTCTAATGCATACATGTATTAGATCCAACGGCAAACTGTTACTATTTGAGTAAATTTGAATTTCCGGTTCAATGGTTAGAATGTTCAAAATAAAATTCCTTTAGGATGAAATCTCTGCAATGTAAATGTTCACAAAACCGCTATTATATTGTAGCGATATAAGATAGGGAGATGCACACTAATTAATATATAAATACACATATATATATAAACTACTTAATAAAAGGTGTCTAATGAATTTAACTTCATAAGATAAAATAAGAAGGATGCTTGCAGCTATCAGACATTTCTTAGTGTTTTACTATCTCTGTCGAGTGTACCTACACTGCAGCTACGTGTTCTTCTTTTTCGATCTTTACCATTGATACCCGCTTATTGTATGTTTAGTTTATGTTTAGTTAGATTGACAATCAAATATGCCTGAAATGAGTTTTGTAAAAAACTGGAAATAGTTACGAGCTTAAGTGTGTTATAATTTTGGAGATGGGTACTAATATGGAAGATGTGAAAACCTTTAATAGGATTTTAGTTATAAGAATTTAGTTATACACTTGACGAATATCGAAGAAAAGTTTAATGACCCATATACGGCTATTAAGATTTAATAATATCTTTGAGGGACACTTTAGCACGAGTGGAGACATTTGTGAGAAGAATTAGTGTCAGAAATACTCTTATAACGGGCCAAAGTATCAATGCAACTTTATGATGACTTAGTGTGAAAATATTTCTTTAGCTACCTGAGTATATATAATTATATATAATTTCTTTTATATTTATTCCAATTTAAAATAGAAGCAGTCTATTTGTTTTAAAGTACATCATAACAGAGTCATTTAGACTTAAAATTATGAATCAGATTCTGAAATACGCCTAATTTAGCTCTGTGTCGTCATCTACCTCTTTATCTACCTTAAATCTAAATGTTTCATAATTAAGAGTGGATCTTGCTTTATAGTTGACATTTATTCTTTGATTTATTGTCAGTAACTTTGCAACATTTGTTGTTTGAAGTTTGACCATCACTAAAATACTATTTCTCTCCCTGTAGACTCACTGAGTCAGCGACTGTCAAGCTATCCAGGGCCACCATTGGCTCACTACCCACCCTCGTCAGTCATCAATGGTTATCATTCATCCAATCATCATTCACAACCCGAATATTCTCCTTTTCTTCATCAACCAATGCAGCATTTCAACTATCTTCCAAATCACTCCTCCACACCAGCCTTTCCCAATAGAGACTATCAACAACAGCAACACCAACTGCAGCAGCACTTAAATCAGACAGATTATGGCACCCTTGAGTGTAAAATCCCTCCCAAAGCGCACAGCAATCAGTTTGACTCAAGCCTCGCTGTACCGACTGTTTATAAGACATCCCAATCAAAGTCAGTCTTTTGTCGATGTTATTTCATAACTAAAGTTTATTCATCTTCAAGAATCATTTTAGATCACTTCTAAATTCAAATTAATTATCAATAGTATGATTTAAATGCAGGTTCTATGGATTTTTATAAATTCAATTGATTGACTAATTATTAAAATAGCACAAAACAAATTGTTCAAAACTTAAATATCACTTAAAATAACTTCATCTTGTGTGAAAGTCTTTTTATGTGAAGATTTGTTTTTAGTATATTATAGAGTTGTAACAATCAAAAACTTTGTAATATTTTCTACAAACAGACACACGATGACCAAGGAATCTATGAGGAATTATCTGAAGGAGGGAAAGGATCATATTATCATCATCCATCATGCACGAGTGGCTCAAAAGTCTTATGGATCAGAGAAAAGGTGTGTCCTCATTATTCAATAGCACGTTTTTATCCTCAGAACATTATGAACATTCTGAATATAAACAAATCTAGTTACTGGAGATAAACTTTCCTCTATATAATGTACAGTATAGTTATATCTCCATGAGCGTCTCTTTCTCACCTGTAGATTCTTCTGTCCTCCACCGTGTGTTTATCTGGAAGGTCCCGGCTGGTCCTCGAACGCTTCTTTCATGAAATCTGCGGACAGTCTGTCCCCTGCTAGGCCAACTAGTAGAAGATCTACTCCACACGACCCAGAGCAATGTCCCAAGGTACAGGAGAGAATTATCAGGAAATCGGCGAATATATTACACTTTTTTATTTTATATCAACAGCACAACTATTTATGAACCATTTTTCAAATTTATTGTACCAAAAATGTATTCTTTGTTTTAATCTTTTATATTATTTTGGATAATATTTAGTACCTAATTAATATTTTGTACTGCCTTTTCTATTATTACATAACTAGGAGAATCTGTAACCATAAATTTTTCTAACCTTCAAGGTTGATTTCTTAACTCTATACTGTTTCTCTTCAGCTGATGGCATTTATGGGGGTTCATGGCGGAAGCCCTGAATCTAACCCGGTGCAGCTCTCCTTTGAAGGGACCACAGTTATACGATCATATCTTGACGATGAGAAGGATGAAGAGGAGGAAGACTTAAAACAATTTGCCGCTGCAAGAATGTTGCACATATCTGACTCTGATAAAAGAAAACATTTCATGCTCCAGTTGAAGATGTATTACACTAATGGCCGAGATCTGGGTCTTTTCCACAGTAGAAGAATTAAAGTTATTTCTAAACCTTCAAAAAAGAAACAATCCCTTAAAAACACTGATTGTAAGATTCTTAATATTCTATACATTATATAGAGTGGAAATCATAGAGATATAACTATACTATACATTATATAGAGAGGAAATCATAGAGATATAACTAT
>JAUZNC010036169.1:8297-19037 GCA_034780395.1 Vannuccia rotundouncinata
GCTACAGTTTGTATGGTTTTATTGAATTGTAATTATTGTGAATGCTACAGTTTGTATGGTTTTATTGTATTGTAATTATTGTGAATGCTACAGTTTGTATGGTTTTATTGAATTGTAATTATTGTGAATGCTACAGTTTGTATGGTTTTATTGTATTGTAATTTTCGCTAATGCTAGTTTGTATGGTTTTATTGAATTGTAATTATTGTGAATGCTACAGTTTGTATGGTTTTATTGTATTGTAATTATCGCTAATGCTACAGTTTGTATGGTTTTATTGTATTGTAATTATTGTTAATTCTCCAGTTTGTATGGACATCAAGCAGGACTCAGCTTTGGTACATGGATGGCCTTTGGCATACCAATATCTATAATCATGTTTTTCATAACTTGGATCTTGTTGATGTTTCTGTTTTTGGGTAAAGAGTAAGTCAGATTAAATAAAAAAGTTTATATTTCTAAATTATCTTATTTTATCTTAAATCTTTAAATATTATTTTTTTTCACAGAAAAATGTTACATTACAAAAAAGACCCTGAAGAACATGTCAGAGTAAAATCTGTTTTGAAGGATCATTTAGCAAACCTCGGACCTTTAACGTACGCTCCCTGTATTTAAATTTATTATGTAATTTATTATTTAATAATATAATACTGTGACAATTAAAACTAATCAGACCATATTCAAAGTTGTATACATGAGCAAACAAATCTCGAAAAATTATTTAAAAGTGACAATTTTCCATAATTGAGTTTGAATTAAAATTTAGGTTTAATTCAAAGTTATTATTTCAATTCCGCAAATTCCTTTGATCTTATATTCAAATGATGGCGTAGATCAGGTCACATGATATTGTCAACTACTGGATTGGCTTATTTGTGCATAAGTTTATTTATTGAGCACTTTACCAAATCGACGAAACAGTTCTAATTTTATGTATAAATAATTTTATTTATAGAAATAAATTGTATTATTAATAAAAAAATATTAGTTTAAATTAATGATCATTAAAAAATATATAATTGTAAATTATAGCAAAAAATATACATTCCGAAATGAAGTTAGTGAGTTTATATAATGAAATTATTTTGTTATTTGTATTTACAAGTATTTAAACATACATTTTATTATACGAAATAGTCAGAATTACACTCGACAATTTTTATTTAGGAAAAAGTTATGCCATTATTTAACACGAAAGCTACATTTAAAACATTCTATAGGGATGTAGTACTTCAGAGTTGAAAATGGAATCCAAAATATGATATCATATGTTTTTTATTGAGGTCATGGAGAAAAATGAGTACAATGAACAATTGCGACACCATATACGTGTAATGTAAATATACTTTACGAAATGGGCGTTTTTAATTCTTAAAGGATTCATAGAATATATAATTTGACACTTTAGGATAAATAGGAAGAAATAAATGTCTAATAAGTAAAATTGTGTAATTTATTTTGAAAAAACAAAACTATATACAAAATAGGTTGGCTCGAATTCATTACAACATCCATATTTTATTACATTATTTAGATTATACAACTTTTGTAGCGTTTGAGCGTTCAAATTAATGATAGTTCATTTTACAACATGATACATTTTTAGGACAATTTTTATACGTTGATTAATTGATACACAGAAGCACAGTATATATACAGAAGCACAGTATATACGCAGGAGCACAGTATATACGCAGAAGCACAGTATATACTCAGAAGCACAGTATATACGCAGAAGCACAGTATATACGCAGAAGCACAGTATATACGCAGGAGCACAGTATATTATACACAGAAGCACAGAATATACGCAGGAGCACAGTATATACGCAGAAGCACAGTATATACTCAGAAGCACAGTATATTATACACAGAAGCACTGTATATACGCAGAAGCACAGTATATACGCAGAAGCACAGTATATATTCGCAGAAGCACAGTATATACACAGAAGCACAGTATATACGCAGGAGCACAGTATATTATACACAGAAGCACATAATATACGCAGGAGCAGAGTATATACGCAGAAGCACAGTATATACTCAGAAGCACAGTATATTATACACAGAAGCACTGTATATACGCAGAAGCACAGTATATACGCAGAAGCACAGTATATATTCGCAGAAGCACAGTATATACACAGAAGCACAGTATATACGCAGGAGCACTGTATATTATACACAGAAGCACAGTATATACGCAGAAGCACAGTATATACATAGAAGCACAGTATTTACACAGAAGCACAGAATATACTATACACAGAAGCACAGTATATTATACACAGAAGCACAGTATATACGCAGAAGCACAGTATATACACAGAAGCACAGTATATTATACACAGAAGCACAGTATATACGCAGAAGCACAGTATTATACACAGAAGCACAGTATATACGCAGAAGCACAGTATATTATACACAGAAGCACAGTATATACGCAGAAGCACAGTATATTATACACAGAAGCACAGTATATACGCAGAAGCACAGTATTTACGCGTAAGCACAATATATACGCAGAAGCACTACGCTGTATGAAAAGTATTTAAAAGTGGTACAATTAGGTTTCATTAAAATGTAATGAACCATGAAACAGAAAGACAAATATTCTATATACCAGCTACATACCATAATCATAAGATCATTGCAAATTGTAATATATTATTTAGGAATGTTTCTATCCATTTTCTATCATGATTAATTAATTTACATATATCCATTCATACTGATTTTCAGAGACAAATTATTTTAATCCGGATAAATATATCAATTTATTATTTTCAAAATATTTGATAGTATATAAATTGATTATATAGTAAAATTTTAGCTAAAATTTGCTTGTAGAAATGTGTTGACAATAATATTAGAACTTTTAAACTACAAAATAAATTAATTATGTTGTAAAAAATAATGGCCAAAATCATTTAAAACTGAGTTTTTTAAAATAAATGAACCGATTTTATTTATTATATATTTATATCTTCATTTTATCTTTTAAAGTTAAATTATATATACGATGAATTTTTAAAGCATACACTGTCGCAATTGTTCATTGTACTCATGGACCTCGATAATAAACGTAAATTTTCAGATATTTTTTCCATTTTTGGTCTGAAGTCCACACAACTAAATATCTCTTATGTTTTAGCTTAACGAAGAGTATAATTCTGACTATTTCGTATACATAATGTAATATAATAATAATATAATGTTTTATATTCTTGTAAATACAAATAACAAAATAATTTAATTAATTTAATAATTTTTATATTCTTTTATACAAATGTGAATGAACAGACCTATATTAATTAAAATGTTGTAAATACAGATTTGCGGAACGATCGTGTATAGGTCTTCTCACTGTTCTTGTTCTGCTCTGGTTAACACGTAGTCCTGGATTTCCTGGTTGGGGGTCTCTTTTCGAGGATGAGAAGGGAAACAGGTATTATCAGCTTTTATAAATAATTGATATGCAATCTTAAAAGTTTGGAAAAAGTATCTATTGTTATTTGTGGTATTTATTTTATTAATAAATAATAATAACTAAAAATATAGATTTCAATTTGTCGTAGCATAAAATATTTTGTTTTCATCAGTAATATCCAGGAACCATTTAAATTCTATAATGTTTATAATATCGTTATAATTTGTAAGATACTACTTTTTATAATTTGAGTCGTATACTAATTTTATTAATATAATGCAAATATGTTTCAATATTTAAGTATTTCAAATAAAGTAGATTGCGTTTCATTAGATAAATTATAGTAAATATTGCATAAATATTATTTTAAAATAATACAGACGCTAAAAACAAATTCATATCCAAAAGAGTATTTAATTTGATTGTTCGTTTACAAAACAATTTTATTCAACTTCAACTTTTAATATTATTAAAATTAAACTATACTTTTCAACTTTGTCTTTTTAAAATAACAGATAATGTGTAAAATACATTAGGTTACTTTAAGGTATGTCGCACAGTTAAACACAAATAATAATAGAAATATATTACCCAATCAATAAATATAAATAAAAAATGTACAAAAATTTGACAAAGTAAAATGTAAATTCTGTTTTAGCTTTGTTCGCGATTCACAACCAGCCATTTTAATTGCAATTCTTTTTCTGATCTGGCCAGAAAGAAATCCATTCAAAAGAAACACAGAAGAATACAAAAAAAATGGTGACAATTATTACAATTGTGAAATATTTGACGTTATAATAATTTAAATAATGAACACGTAATTCTATGTTTTATTGCAAACAATTGAAGGAAGTGGAGTTCTTATACCCTGGAAAGTTATTCAGACTAAATTACCGTGGGGGATAGGCCTACTTCTGGGCGGGGGTATGGCTCTCGCAAAGATTAGTGAGGTTGGAGAAAAGAAATTTAATTGATTCAATAATTTTTCAATAAATCAAAGAATCATATTTACCGTTTCTTTTTGTTAACTTCAGGAATCCGGTCTGTCCCAATTTATCGGGCAACAACTCCTCTTCCTTCAAGTCCTCCCTGTAGAAGGGGTCATCTTCTTATTGACTATCTGTACGACGGGGGTAACTGAGGTGGCTTCCAATACAGCCACTGCAAACATCATTCTGCCGATTACTCTTGCTCTGGTATAAGTGATCTATAGTTTAGTAAATGTATAACAGTTTTATTTATATAACAATTTATTTATAGAATTCAAGTATAATTATTTTAATTTTGAATTATTTACGTTCAAATTTGTCTACAAAACACGTTTTTACAAGAATTGAATAGGAACAATCAAAATATTAAGCAGATTTAGCCTGCACTATATATCAATCGAATTATAAATTAATTTGTAGTTGTGTTTCTGAAGGATTTACAAGTTGTCATATTTGTAAATAGACGAATTAAAACTGCGAAAAACGTACTCTGTGAATTTAAATTATGATAAAAAGGGAGTTGGTTGATCCACACATCAGATAAGAGCTTTTGATTTGATCTGAAACCCCTCACGTATCAATTTTATATTGACAAATTAAAATTGTTCACAAAATTGTAAACATGTTTGTTGGTTGTCTGGTTTTAAATATCAAATAACAAATACCTTGGCCAACCCTCCATCTACAGGCGCCTTGTCTAGACACACATCCTTTGAGATTGAGTTTATCTTCAACTATTGCTTGCTCACTTTCATTCTGTTTGCCGGTCGCTACTCCTCCAAATGCAATTATATTTTCCAAGAAAGCATTAACGGTTCCTATCATGGTAAGACAGTGTTTCATTAATTAAGGAAACTGGTTAACATCATTATTGCAAATAAATTAAAGATTGGTATATTTTGACCTTTTTCATCGTGATTTTCAAGTAACAATACAGATTATTATTAGAAAAATAGGATACTCCTTTAGAAATATGATTATATTTTATGTTTAGTAATTAATAACAGAATATATAGCTTACATGTATAATACATTGGCTGCATACCATTTGTTGCGTTGTTTTATCAGCAGATATATCAGAAATACTTTTCTTTCAACAATAGAATATTACAGCTGCGGTTGTAGACACTTTATATATACCTACTTAATTTATGCAGCAACATTTTGTATTAAAATTTGGAATCGTAAGATAGTTATTGTCAATAAAGTTTCATAGAGAAAAGAGGAATTCAGTGGTTCTAAAAGATTGTAAAAATTATATCCTAGCTGATGTCGAATAATATGAGCAAAATATATAAATTTAACTCGAGAACGAACTCGCGTAATTCTTGAATATTTATATAATTTTATACGTACACAAAAAAATAATATCTTGTTTATAATTTTCCTAACAAATGTTTTTGCCAAATATAATTGAAAAGTATTCAATATTTAGATTCGTTCCCCACCTATTAGTTGAGAGGAAATGTGTATTTTTGAATAAAGAATGAAAAGATTTATATTTCAATTGATAAATTGATTCTGACAAATTAATTACAGTTTGGCATATTTACAAATCAGTTTCATTACCATAATATTATTATTATTATCCCTTTCAGGCCCGGTCTGGAATTACTCTGAGTATTACTGGTATATTATTGGCCTGTATCGCCACTTTATCTTACGGGTCCGCTTTGTTCCAGTTGCAGACAATTCCCAGTTGGTCCATCAACTGCAACAATTCCACCAATTCCAACACTTAAGAATAGAGAACCACTCTTAAATATCGTATCTGAAATCTGAAACCAGTTTCTTAATATAAGTAGAAGTTACGTATGTTATAGGTACGTACCTATACAATATGTAGGCATTAAAATGACGACTTTCATTTCTGCACCATAATTTCATTCAGTGATGAAATATAACCTAGAAGTATATTTTATTACTGTTAAATTGAATAGTGGGTATAAAATTTTATTTAAACATTTCCAAATAAAATAATGTTTACAGCAATCAAATATTAAATTAGGTTTACGCTGAATTAAAACTCTGTTAAAGTGGGTGCTGGTTTTATTTCTAGTATGTGGCAGCCCTTTGATCAGCTTATATGTATTGATTTCAAAGCAACATATTACAATTGTATTTAACTATATATCTTTGTTTAAATAGTGCAGTACATAGCGAATGCACAATTTATGTAAATACTATAGTTCTGCCTACCAGTTGACAATAAAATATAATACAGTTGCAATGAAAGCTCAGTGGTTTTTAACAGTTTGAAATTGGTTACATTTATTTTTGATATTTAGCTTTTGCATTAATAAAAATCGTGAGCATTATACATTAATAATGTAAAAACTACAAGTATGCATAATAAAGTGAGCAACTATATCCGAAACCATGTATATATTACATGTTTGTTTTAAGTTAAGAATCCCATTCCAATTATTTAATCCTGTTATGACATTATATTAATTTTTATTTTCAATTATGTCAAGCTATAATTCGGTGTATTCAGATCATATGATAGCACAATTCTCATTTATGACGCAAGATGTTAGTCCAATGTTTGATCAAAAAATGTTTCAATTTATTATTAAAATTTATTATCTGCGTCAACTGAAATAACGTCAGAAAATAATAATAAAAGTGCCTACCTTATTTTTACAATTATAGGCATAAACTGTATATATTGTAAATAGTCTGGGTTATTTGTGTAGTTGATATATAATAAAAACCCGAAAAATTTATTAATAAAATTATTACGACACTCGTTCTAAATTAATATATTTATGGATTATAAGAGATATCCGTTAATAAAACTATGATAAAATCTCTGTTAGCCCAGACATTTAATGTATGTGTAGAGTTTTAAATCATTATAACATCGAATGACTTGCAGATTATTGTACATACAACTATAATAGAAAATGTAATCATAATTGGAAATGAAAATATGAATATTTAATTTAAATGCTATTATGTAATCAAAATATAAAATTAAACTTCATACAATTGTTAATTATGTATTTTCCAATAAACATATTATTAAAAAGGATTAGCACAATAAATAAAAGGAAATATAACAATTTATTTAAAAACTATTTGTTGAAAGAATCATTTTAAATAGCAAAATATTAGTTTACCAAGAACCGCAACGAGATTTATAACAAAGTTAAGGCAGAAAAAATGGTTCGCATGGTAGTTAGTTAGTTAAAACATTTACAAATCAGTAAACTACCTTTTTAGAAGATTTTTAACATTTTCAAAAGATAGCTTAATAGTCATTGTCGTTATCATCGTCTTCTTCCGCATGTATCCCAGATATTTCGTCCTCTTCGGCCTTCCGCTTGTGCTCTAAAATAATTTTTTTCAACTGATCTGGTCCCATCTTAACATCACTATCCAGGCCCCATTCTTTCATTAGCACCTCTTTATAATTGGCAAATTCTGCATCGTCGTAATCTTCTTTGGACGGGTCCAGGACATCTTTCAAGAAGCCTTCCAATTCCGTTCCTTCGATGAAGCCGTTGTGATCAGTGTCATACTTCCCGAAGATTCTGTCGATTTCATTGTCAGTGATATTTCTTACATTTTTGAAGAGACGCAAGAGATAATTCTCTTTGACGGGTAGAAGACGGGACATCTCACTCAGTTGCAGTTTGCCGTCACCATTACGGTCGAATAGTTGCAAAATCGTGCACGCGTATTCGGCAATTTTCTCGTCGGGCAACTGCACACCAGCGTCTTTTAGCAGGTATTTAAGAAACTTTTCTAGTTCCTCAGACTCAATGTAGCCGCTGTTGTCAGTATCAAACTGTTTCCAAATGTTCATGAAGTCAACACTCGATTTGAGGGGATTGTCTCGCTGAAACAACAGCAAGAAGGTCTCATCGGTTGGCAGCATTTGAGCCAACTCCCCTATCTCGATTCGGTTGTCTTCGTTCTCGTCGTAGGCTAGCATGAAGTCCTCTGTGAGGTCTTGCAGGGCTGTGTCCGATATGACCTCTGCGCCGATGTCTTGTGGGACAACGGAGGAGATGAATTCGCGGAGAAACTTTTCAAACTCTTCCCCTTCGATGTAGCCATTGCCATCAGTATCGTAGTGATTCCAGACATCCATAAATTGTTCGGCTGTAAAATTATTCCAATCCCTTGTGCTTTTATCACGAAATTGTTGGAGAAAATTTTCTACTTTTTTTCCCGAATTTTCTTTGTCGGATTGTTCCGCCATGATTTGCGATTAGTTATGATTTTCGACAGAACAGTTATATAAAATGTCTGTTAAAGCTGAATTATTAAACAAATTAGTGGCTTAAGCTAATTTACGTGACAACCAAAAGCAATAGCGTATGGTATATTAAATAAAAAGAATGTTCCTGCCTTAAACTGCGACGACCCAAACCGATTGCGAACCAATTTGATCAATAAAATTGTCCCGTTGTGCTCATAAGAAAGCTCTTTGGCAAGGCAAATTAGAATATTATAGTGGTGGCCATGTACTAGGAAGAAATGCCTTGATCGAGTGACATGCCTCCTTTTAATATTGACGTTTTAGAGTATCGATCGTTCGTGTGTTTTTCATTTTGCACTTAACATAAGTTAGCAGAAATGAAGCTTTTTGTAGTTATAGAGTGTAGACAAAAGAATTACAGAGTTATAGAGAAATAGTATATATAAAGAAGCGACTCATAAAGTTTACAATTTTTTGTAGACTTAATATATCTTTAACATGTTTGTAAAATACACAGATGTAGATAAAATGTAATTGTATATATTAATAATGTAGTTCTCGTCTGTCACTTACGCAAATTTATTGCTCTTCAAAATTATGTCAAAGACTTTATTTCTATTTAGTTAATGGTTTTATAGGCTTGATAATAAAGAAGAGCAACTTGTTGAAATATTTTATGCTTGTATAGAATTTCGGCAGACATGTCAATGAGCTGCCAATTCCTAAAGGCAAAATATATTATATTCTACTATTTAGGCGAACGATTAGTAATATTAAATAACACTTTTGATTACTAATATTTTAATTAATATATAAAATCGGAAAATATAATTTTAAATTTCTGCGCAATAGTGAAATTCCATGCCCCCAGATCTGGTACCTAGTGATCATTGCACATGTTAAGCACGAAAGGTTGAGTATGACCTTATATATGTCGTTCATGTCCCCCAGAAATTAGAGATTGTTACATAAAAAATGAAATATATTAAAATAAATTGACCAAAATTCAATATCAAAATATTTAAATGTGAAAAATATCACGTAGATCATAAATATCACGTTTTCTAACAATAAATAAGCAAGATGTTATTATAATCTTTCTTGGTCGATTACAATTTATAATTCTGGTAGATATTAATTAAAATGAATTATACAGAATAATTCTTTTAAATATTAACTTTTTGAATAAAGGGTTAATAATTAGGTGATCGGATCAGCTTTTATTCAGTCACGTTGAAGAATACATTTATGAATTCATTGTAAAATTGTTTATCTATAAACTTTGCCGTACAAAAAATCTATAGCGGAACCTTTAGAAAATATTATTACGTTAACAACAGGAATCTATAAAGATATTTTAGAGTTTTCTAGTTTTCTAATCCTCTAATGGCCAAAACCAGTAACTTATGACACATTTGTTAATATGTAGAGTTGACGCAACTTATCGTTCATAATATGAAAATTTTAAATCCAAGTTACATATATATAATAGTTGGCCAAGTATGTGTCCTACATACTTCTAAAATAATAAAGTTGACAGGGCTTCTTATTTTTTGTTAACAACATCTTGAAGGTTGAGAAACATCTTGAAGGTTGAGAACCATCTTGAAGGTTCAGATAAGCATCTTGAAGGTTGAGAACCATCTTGAAGGTTGAGAAACATCTTGAAGGTTGAGAAACATCTTGAAGGTTGAGAAACATCTTGAAGGTTGAGAAACATCTTGAAGGTTGAGAAACATCTTGAAGGTTGAAGGTTGAAGGTTGAGAAACATCTTGAAGATTGAGAAACATCTTGAAGGTTGAAGGTTGAGAAACATCTTGAAGGTTGAAGGTTGAGAAGCATCTTGAAGGTTGAGAAGCATCTTGAAGGTTAAGAAGCATCTTGAAGGTTGAGAACCATCTTGAAGGTTGAGAAACATCTTGAAGGTTGAGAAACATCTTGAAGGTTGAAGGTTGAGAAACATCTTGAAGGTTGAGAACCATCTTGAAGGTTGAGAAACATCTTGAAGGTTGAGAAACATCTTGAAGGTTGAAGGTTGAGAAGCATCTTGAAGGTTGAGAAACATCTTGAAGGTTGAGAAATATCTTGAAGGTTG
>JAUZNC010036180.1:0-14357 GCA_034780395.1 Vannuccia rotundouncinata
TTGGCTTCATGATAGTTTGCAGTTAAACAAATTCCTGTCTCACATTACTTTGCTATTATGAAGTTGAACTTTGGCATCGTAATTTGTTATTTGAGCAGTTGTGCTTATTTGATTACTTATATTCTAACACTGCTCCAGAGTAACCTTATCCTATATATAAATAAATAACTACAATTATTTATTCATGTTTAATTTAAATAATGTAGGTACATTTCAGGTCCATAGCCAGAAGACAGGTGCATTCATACCCCTTTCCACCAAAAAGCTCACATCTGAAAATATGTTTTTAATTGTTTAATTATGTTTTTCATATAGTAAAATTGGTAATACCATCACTTGGTAAAAGGTTTCCCTATTCACATTTTTGTATTTAGAAGTGGCTGTATTTTCTTAACTAAAGCAAAATGTAAGTGTTTTCATTTTGTTTATGCTTGATAGTAACTTAGTAAATAGCATGTGTTCCTTTAAATACACATTTTAATGATATAAACTAAGCTCCTATATTTCCAGCCTGCCATGTCGCACTAGGAGGATACAATATTATTTATAAAGAATAGGCTAAAAGAAATAGATTAAATGCTAAAAATTAAACATATTAAACCAGATATGCATTATTTTGCATTTGAGTATTTTAATCTGACCCCATATAAAAACTCCCATGCTTTAGCAAGGATGTTGGTTACATATTGTTTTATTGATTTATTTAGTAGTAAAACTTGGTAAACACATATAAAAACTATTTGTAAACACATTTAATTTCTCTATGGAAAAAATATAATAATTTCATTATGCTTTTTTATCATAATTAAATACAATTGCAAACATTTTAAATTCAAAATAATTATTTTAATAAATATTTATAAAAATTATATTTATGTGAAACCCTGTGTAACATTATCCAACAGTTATGATCATACATAAAAATATTAAATATTTTAATAAAATAAAAACATTTAATATAAATAAAAAATACTTTGCTTAAATGAAAGGTAATATAAATATAAGGATCAATTTCATTATTTTTCTGATATTTTAAGTCATTCCTGAGAATTTATAAAAAACTGGATTGAGTGTTGGATTGTTATAAGACAATTTTGAATTATTGAGACTTAATGTTTTTTAATATACAAATATACCATTTTTATATATATATATTTGTATAATCAATATATCTAAATAGTAAATATAGTCTAACATAATAGATAATATAAACAAATTTTTAATAACATATTAATTATGCTTAAATAATCGGTTTTGTATTAAAACTGAAATTAAATTTAATTTTTTTGCTAAAATTATAAACAGTATGATATTTTTAATTCATACAATCACAAATATGTCAGATAAATATTATTCATTTTTCAAAGCAATTTTTAAACTGTTGTATAAACCATTGGATAGATTTTAATCATATAAGACCTATAAGATTGACTTTTTACTATTGGATAAACTGTCAGATACATTTTATTCATTTATCAAAGAATTTAATTGACCTTTTTACCAGTCAGATAAACTGATGGATAGATTTTATTCATTTATTAAAGCAAATAATTGACTTTTTAAACTGTCTGATAAACTAATGGATAAATATTTTATTCATTTATCAAAGTATTTAATTGACTTTTTAAACTGTTGGATAAACCATTGGATAGATTTTAATCATATAAGACCATATAAGATTGACTTTTTTAACTGTTTGATAAACTGTCATGGTGATCACAAGTGCAGTCTTGTACCTCCTTAGGATATTCAAGATCAATCTTCAAGATGTGTCCCATGTCTCCATTATAGTTGAATTTGGCAATATATCCAGCCTCTACATCTCATCCTCAGTTATTCTCTCAAAATTGGATGGGGGTAACTTCTTGGAGAGTGTGTGACCATAGAAGTTATAGGTGTATATGCAGAGTAGGTATTTAGCCAGACAGTGAGGAAAAACACAGTACTGTCTAAAGTTTTCTTAGGTAAGAACTAGTGAGGTTGGCTTCTTTTTATAAATCTAATCAGGCTCATCTCATAGAATGTCTTAAGAATACAGAATCAATATCTCAACATTTCATGAGATGAAAGAAGAGAAAGACAACTACATTTCAGAAAATGGCTACACTTCTAGATCAAAAAAGCCCACACTATGGAAAAGGCTTCTGTATATCTCCAGCCTTCAAAAACTATCTTATTAATATTTGGAAAGTGATATCAATACATTTCCACAACTGCTTTTGATTGGTGCCAATGACATGAACTAGACCAAACACCCCCCTAAGAAATGACAAAGCAAATTGTCTCTACATACTGCATAAAGTCCTTATTATTATCAAAAGTATTATTTTGTTTATAATTTTAAAAAAACTTATAAATTTAATTTTGGTTTTCAAACAAAAATGAAAATTTAAGTGCAATTAATGTATTATTCAAAATTTATTTATACTATTAATTATGTTAGACTATATTTATTATTTAAATCTATTAATTATACTAATATATATACAATATATAAAATGGTATATTTCTATATTTAAAAATGTTAAGGCTTAATAATTAAAAATCAAATAAATAATAATCTGACATTTAATCCAGTTTTTTTTAAATATCTTAAGAATGACTTGAAATATCAAAAAATAATTAAAGCTCAACCTTATATTATCTTTCATTTAAGCAAAATAATTTTTATTTGTATTATTTTATTAAAAATTTATTTTATCTGATTATAAATAACTGTCTGATAATAATATAATACATAGGTATATATACACATTTATTATTTTTGTAAACTATATATTCATTATATCTGTAATTATTTTTATAAGCACAATGATAGAATATGTTCATAGTAATAATAAAAGTATTTATAGGTATTTTTTTTTAAATGTTAATTTAAATTATTATTTTAGAATTTAATATTTTTTTGTTGGGGGGGCAAGATTTTACAAGTAAATGTAAATTTACAAGGGTGCCATAAATAGAAGAGGCACCAAAAGTGAAATTTTAGCGGGGGGCACAGGGGCACCACCTGCCCCCAACTAGGTTCAGCCCTGTATTTATTAATTGTATTTATGATAAAAGAAAGGATAAAGATATTAATATTAATAATTTCCATTTGCGGACCAAGATAAATTTAATGTGTTTGTTTACAAATCTATTTATGAAGTTTACAAAGTGTCACTCATGATTTATGTTTGATGTAAGTTGCATTATACATATAGATTATTACTTTAAAAATGTAAATTGTGGTGAACTACAGTAAAAAGTACACCGTTAAAATATAAAATGATTTTAATTGAACAAAATAAACGTTCATGAAATTATAACATTTTTAACGTGTCTCGTTGATTTCTTACTGAAAATAATTAGGGGTAAAACGCTAAAATTTAGAGATTTTTAAAATATATATTATTTATCCGCAACTATAACAACTCTTAATTGTTTAGTATAAACAAAATATTCCTTTTGTCTATAATAAAAATATTTTTATGGGTCATTATTATTAAAATCCCGGATTTGATACATAATCGTCGGAATAAGGGAAGCACGTTGGGGTCGCGTATTATTGTGTCCCAAAAATTCACATTACTAATATATTACGTTATGTAGTTACAAAACAATGAATGATGTTGATTTTTTAATTATCCCTACAATTTCAGCTTCTTCTGGATATTAAACCTAAAAATATGAAATCAGTGACAAAACTGCAAACACGTTCTATTCAGTGTGATGCTTTCAACGATCAACCAAATTCCATAGTGATACTTAGTGAAAAAATTACAAAGCAATTAAGGAAACTCTACTGGACGATTCCTGTTACAACGTTCACGAACAGCAGAACGTATGCTTTCTGTGCTAATAGGGGCTGTTCAAAAATGACGTCACGCTGATTAGGGGGAGGGGTGGATAAATCCGTGGCAAAGTGTGATGGAGGGGTAGAAGGGGTTTCCAAAATAGTGACGTCACAAAACATTTCGGTAAAAGCCGCATGGAGAAAGATAACTCTGTTGTGTTATCTTTATTCTATTTTTAAAGCACATTAATTGTTTCGTTTAAACTAATCGAATTAACACTTTAGGCAAATTCACAAATTATTCGAAATAATGTACTCAGACGTTTTTAAAGCATACTGCAATGGTTACCATAATTTACAAAAATCCAATTAAACACAAGCAGATGTATATTATACATATTTTTCTAAAAATTAAATAATATCCTTGTGTAATTTTCAGATTATTATAATGAAATCATTATTAATAAGTATGATCTTACTGTTGTATTTTATAGTACCTACGTTTTCTAGTAATTACATATAATGACCCTGTATATAACTAAGATTGTTGTAGGAACAGATTATTGGTTGACTTGTTATATAGTCGCTAAATAATCCGTTGTATATTATAAACTGTGTTTTAATTATTTAAAAAATGTATCCTGCTGAATAAATTTTTATAATAATTATTGTATTCAATATTTGTAAATTACATTTTTTTCACAATTGTGCGAATGTTTTGTATAGGTACTGAATATAATACAGTACGCTATAGTACGCATATGTTAGTTAGATTAATGAAACGCTGTGAATTATTATCATTGTGTGTATGAATAAGGAGAGGGTAGAACTTAACGTGAGATTTTTTCTGAAGGGGGTTTCAAAATTTGTGACGGTGCTTGATACAAGGGAGGAGGGGTAAAACATGGCCCAAATTTGAGTGACGTCATTTTTTGAACAGCCCCAGACGAGGTAAAACGTACCTAACTAGATTCTACGTTATCACAAAATCGATTGAATCACTGCATGATTATGCACTTATTTAAAAAAGAACCGATCATTCGCTAGATTGATCTTGTTGAAATCGCCTCCGACTTTGTTTCTATATGAAAGACGACGTTACATTTTTGGGAATTTTAATAAATTATTCAATTTGTTACATAATTTAATAACTGAACAATTTAATGTTAAAATTATTGTAAAAATAGAGAAATTATCGTTTTGTTTCAATATGTATTGCCTTATTTTTGTTTGAGTTTTTCAAACATTATTATAAATAATTTAAAAAAAATTTTGCCCTTACAATATAAAAAACGTTCCGACGCCTATATGCAATACGTAGTATAAATCTGACTCCTGCTCACGTCTAAAAAATAATATTAATAGACATTTTTGTAGTGAAACGAAATCTAATACTTACCTGAATATAAGTTTTAATTAACGCCAAGAAATTGAATAAATAAATTAAAAACAAAAAAAAATTATTTGGTTTTGTAATAATAACGATATTATACAATCCTAAGTCAAAGCTGGTATTTAGATAATTATATTTTCTGACCTTAGATTTTTATTTTGAGGGCATTCTATGGAATTAAGTAAGTCAATCTTTCAACAATGTATTAGATGATACTTAGTAAAAACAGTAGTTTAAGATAAAATAACGATTGCCAAAATTGAAATAGTTTCTCTTGATTCCGCCACTAGTTTATTAATTATTTATTCAATTAGTAAAAGGTATAAATCAATATAAAAAAATTAGTATATCAAATAATTAGTAAATGTGTGTTTATCTAAATATGTTTGGCCTGCGATTTAGTAATGAAGCGATTATATATTAAAGCTGTATGTATTGGTGATCAAAATTATATTCAGCAAACATATTCAAACAGCTATTTTCAAATAACTGAATTTGTTATATTTTTCTGAAATTTCGAAATGCTTTTCTATCAAATCAGTACAGTAAGTTTCTCTCTAATATGTATGTAATCTTAACATAATAATATTGCTTAACGGAATGAACAGAGACAATTTCATTTAATTTTATTCTAATTATCTATCTACTTTGATATCATTTTAGAAACAATAGGACATATTTGATACTATGTCGGTATTTTAAAGACTAAATTATTAAGGAACAATGCTGAACGGAAGTTTCCAGTATTCAAAAAGAATCACGTTTTATTATAATTCCATCTAATAATATCTCCAAAATTCTAATTTGATGCACATTTTTAAAAGCCCTCTACCAAATGAAATAATATGTACCGAAAAGTCAAAAATATAATAAGAAACTATTATTACAACAAATTCCATATATACAACTAATTGTGAAACAGATATCCAAATGAGAATAAATTAAATACGTATTGCAATTCAATTATACGTGACTGTAATATGAACATCATGTATATAGCCAAAATGAAATTAACAACAATGGTGTCGACTAATATTATATGTACACATAAAGTATTCTATCAACGAATTAACAGCCTTAAAAATACAGAATATATTTTAATCTGAATCGTCAAGGGATGTTTGGTATGAAATAAATACCACAATTTTTTTGATTATTCCTAACTGTTTGAAACTGTTGAACCAACGTTAGACGTGCCTGTAATTATCACATCAGAGGAATTGTCAACACTTTCCGTCCTTGAGTTATTCATAGCTTCACGTTTTTGTAGACGTTTTCGCATTTGAGTCCATTTCTGCTTACGAGATTTCTTCTTCTTTGGCTGACGAGTTTCAGGCTCTTCAACAGTCAGATCAATTAGGGATTCAGGCGCAAGATAGTCACGTTGGACCTGGTTCTGTTCGATGCTAATAGTGACTCGGTTATCGCGCAGATTTACCTTCCTCTTCATACCAGACCTGGGAGGTGGCTCTTCCACTTTGGGGGGAGTGGAGTCCGACACACGCGGCCCGATGTTATGGAGTGCAGCTGAGACACTGTCCAGCAGACGCCAACGACGTTTGAATGTGAGTGCCTCTCCATCCGCTACTGAGTACAGCCATTCTTCCATTCGTTGAATGCTCTCCCCCTCATCGCCGGGTACATAACCGTGGGAACTGTAAATAGAATCATGAGGGAGGTGAGTTTGAAAGTGGATTTATTATTTTTATGATAAAATAGAGATTCTCCATTAGAAAGGACAGAAAAGCCTGTGTTGCAGTAAGAACTTATGTTACTAATTTTCGGAGATCCACTCCGTTAGACAGTGATGCAAACAGTGAGAATGCATTACAAACCTTCGATTATCCCCCTTCCTTCTTTACACAGTTCAATATTGATTCCTTTTAATCTTTAAACATATATTCATAATTTTGTTAATAGATTGCGTCATCTTTTATAGCTTTGTAATGCCCTCTACATAATACATCTCTCTCTCTCACTGCATGTTCTTATTCACGTATATAATATGGAGATCTTCAAAATGAGTAAAATTAAGCTTTTTTCCTTTCTATTATTATGATCACGATTGATTATAGTAAATATACATCCCAACTAACACCTCTAAAAGTTGTAAGAAATCCCATGGTCCAACTTGTTGTATGTGTGTACATTTTTATCAAAATTCACGTTTTAAAGCAAATATAGTATTCTTCATGTTTTCCAATTTTCAACTAATTGATGTATTCAGCTGCTCATTACTTTATTCATAGCGTTTTCAAAAAAACATTCCAAACAAAAATTATAAGAAGATACATTTGAGTATCACCTACTACCTCAATTTTAGTTACAAATAGGCTATAATCAAATCTTTGAGGAAAGTAAACATTATAATTAATAAATATTCTTATAATTTTTGCTTGTAAAATGTTGAAAATATGAATAATACGTTTATGTACATATTGTCATATCATCAAAATCACCTAAAACCATCATAGATATTTCTCCTAATCTCTAACATGGCAAAACACAAAATAGACTATGGGATTCATTGACATTTCAAAGGTGTTAGTTGGGACCAGTGTGTACTGTAATCAATCGTCAAACCTTTGTTAACAGTTTGTTAAGATTATTTTGACATAATGACTAGACAAATGGTAATAGTTAACCTGCAATTAAAGAATAAGACAGAGATGGCAGACACTTTCAAAAACAGCTACTAAACAATTAAGTCTGATTAACTTACAGGAAATATTTCAACTTTCTACGAAGACCTCGCTTAAGATTTTTAGATAGAAGCGGTCTGCCCTCCGTTTTCTCTGGAAAGAGACTTCGTAAAACATCGCTATGGACGTTGGACAAGTTAATGGCCTTCAACAAGCGTCGTGTATTGACCAGTTCAGAATTGCCAGCATCAGAAGGTTTGGTCGATAAAGCCTTCCTTTTCCGTTGTTTGTTGCGACGAGTAACCATTTCTTCATTTTCATCAGAGGAAGACTTTAAAGGAGCCTGGGATGTGGATGTTGATGGAGATTCTTTGTTAACAGCAATGGAAAACCGATTTTTCGAGAAACGACTGTTCTTTTGAGGAACCTCTGATTTAAGTGTATGTTTTACTGTGAAATATAGTTAAACAAATTGTACACATTAATTTAAAAATATTCATCAACTAAAATGACTAAATAGATTAATAGTTTATTTCTTAATAAATTACACCCGAACACCCAACCATAAATTTTATAAAATATCAATTTTTTCTTACGGCTGATGCGTTCTCTTCGGGTGGGCTTTCTTTCGTAAATATCTCTTTTATCGTAGTGAAGAATTGTTCGATAGATCTGTTTCGTGATCAGTCGATATCTCGGTTGACTTTTACGGCAGTCCTGTAACACAAAACATATGAAATAGAAAATAATCGTAACCCTGTTTCAATTTGTTGAAAACTTACATGACTGTGATGACCCGGTTTGGCACAATTTGAGCATGCAATTTTAATGAACCGGGACAAATGTTTCTTAGGACGTACAGGTGGTCCTGGTTTGACCTGAAAATCAAATAAAATAGTGAATAAAAATATCACTTCATTAATAAAGACATTCATATTATAAAAGTAATTTTAATATAACAATAAAGTATACTTAAAAACAATTCCACAACTCACAGTAGCATGATATTGTCGCCATTGATCTGAACAAAGCTAGAAAGAAAATACAAAATGAAATTAAGCATTTAAAAGCCTATCACCCAATTCAAAAGTAATGCATTAGAGTCATTACATAGTTAAATACATATACATAAGTAGCAGCAATACCGTTTTGTCATGACCCAAACTTCCACATCGCACACAAGTGGTTCGATTGAGAAATTTGAACCGTGCACACTTATTGATTGTATGACCCGGAGCATAGCAAGCGTGACAATAGGCATTCGGACAGTTGGCATGAACATGACCCTCGATTCCACACAGAATACAGACAGGACCTGTCTGAAAGAAGCCCATTTTAAGATTTTGTTGTATGCGTGTTTAATGATAATGTACAAATTATATTACAGATTCAGATTAAGAATAAGAATTATAATTTTGATGCAACATACCCGGGTACAGGCAGAAGTTAAATGACCCTTCTTCAAGCAGATATCACACACTGTAAAATTACCATCGTAATACCGACTGCCCGTAGCTTTACTGGTTATACAATCTAAACTAACATTCCAGGCGTCTATTGATTTTGTACTCTTATTCGCAGTGCTATTAATCAACTGGACTGAACTATCTATATCGGAAGAGGTCGAGTCAGATTCCTCCGAACTTTGAGAGGATAAAACTTCGTTTCTGATAAAAGCACGATGAGGGGTTGACTTCATTACCGGAGTGGCAGGTTGAATGTTCATTAATTCTATGGAAGAGCTGACCACCTCATTGGGTCCAATCAAACTGGAACAGTCGGCGTCTTTGTAATCTAATACCGGAATCTCTTCATCCAAGCTATCAGCATCTTTATCAGTCTTAGTTTCCGAACTGGGACATAGAAGGGATGAAAATCTCAAAGAGCTGTCATTTATTCTATCTAAGCTTAGATTGGCGGTTTTTTTGAGAGAATCAAAATGACCTTTTGTGTATTTCTTTTTTGACAGAAATGAGTTTAAATTTACTTCTTCCACATCTGGTTGATTTAAAGAAGATCGCTTTCTCCGTTTTCTTTTTTCCGCTTCAGAAAAGGTTATTGGAGCAACTGGATCTTGTTTAATTTGAGCACTTGTATCATTTAATGAGGCAGGTTCAGATTCATTATTTTCAAAATGTATTAAACTGTAAAGATAACTTTCTAACTCTTCATTTGGAGCATCGCTGTCTTCATTTTCAAAATCAGAAAATTCCATATTGTTACATCTAAAATAGATAAAATATATTGACATAATGAAAATGACATATATACTTTATTAATACAGTAATTATATTAGATTTAGATTAGATTATTTTATAATCTAATCTAATAGATATAAATTTAGATTATTGAAAAATTCACAAATCTTCCACATGTGAGAATTAATTTTAAAGCATCTCTGGAAAATCTATTCATAAAAAATGTTCAAACAGTTTATACAAAATAATTTCAAAAATGGAAAAATGATAAATTAGAAAAATTACAATCTTTATGATAATTATATAGTATTTATAAATTATTTAATCATGATCTAATAAGTTGATGCTTCGAATGCATCTTACTTTAATGACACATGCATACAGCTGTTGGAATATTTTACTAGATTCAATAGTGACAGGTCTGTTAAAATAAAGATCCAAAAAAGTTTTTTTGTGATTTTCATGATATTAATATGTCAGTACGCATTGTTCCAAAACTTACAAATCTAATTAAAATTCTACTAAACTTGCAATTCCTAATAATAGGTTTCTATTGAAAATAACAGGAATTCTATAACTTAGTATTTCTTGAAGGTTCCTATTAGGTAGAATCAGGAATCCTAGAATTTAGTATTCTTCATTACACCTTCCCAAATTCGTTTGAATGTGGTACGTCTCTTGCAGCTCGTCGGGATTATAGTAGTGAACTTAAAACTCAACATTTTGAATAAATAGAAATAATAATTTAATTATAGTATAGTCTATTTTAAAAAACTATGTTCTATTTGTTTGTTTCTACTATTCTCATATTTTTTTACAATGCCTTACTTTAGCTTTCCGTCATTAATATGATTAACCCTAATTATTTAATTGCCTTAAATTTTAATGCTTTATATGATATTTTGTAATATGTAAGAAATACTACAAAATAAATTATATTAGTTCAAATAAGTTTACTACCCACCGTTCCAAAACTTACTAATTTTACTAAGATCCTAATAAAACTTGCAATTCCTAATATTTCTGATAGCTCCCTATTAGGTAATAGCAGAAATCCTAAAACTTAGACATCATAATAGGATATTATTAATCAATAATTGTTAACCCTGTGGATCGTCGATATTGTATCGATGTCGGTCGTCGAAACAAAGGAATCTTTTTAGAAGAATAAATCAAATGAGAGATTTTTCGGATGTCCAATGTCTGACAGGAGCAACACCAGATGCGGATGGGGGAAAGGTTTCTATTATGGTCGAGTTGACTTCCTTCATTGCCAGCACCCACGGCGTTCTCCACTCAATCATCGATTTGAATTAATGCATCGAAGTCAAAGTGGGGGGGGGGAGTAAAAAATTTATATTAATGTCATCAGGTTTTTCTGCATCATCGAGGATATATCGAATGATAACTTTTTCATTAATATAATCTTGACAAAATCGTTGCAATGCAACCTCTGGGTAATCGTAGGAGTATTTATTCATAATTGTTCGATTTGTAATCACCACCATTAGTTCTTCCTACTCCTCCATCGAATCTGCCAGGTGGTCGCAAATTTTATTCCTCAAAGAGGTTGAAACGTCAATTCAATTCATTTAAAATATTTATATGGCAATAACTATTTTATTCCTGATTCAAATGAAGTATTATTTATTCTTTCACCACTAAAGGTGAAGATGCTTACAAAATGCAGTAAAGATGAAAACAGCTTATCAGAAAAAAATGGTTCACTATGTCAAAACTTTTCCATTGGTGATGGAGTTTCCATCAGAATAAAGGCTTGTGACCATTCCAATTCATCTCACTTTCGTATTCCTGATGTTGTGGTAGATTTGCTTGGACAGAAACAAAATTTGTTCCACATCAGAACTAAACACAGTCTTACTGATAGCGGAGAGCTAGAGACTAAAATGTTATTTAAATTTTTATCATTAAAGTCCACAAGCTGAGTAATATTCTGGTCTGCTATGAGTTATATTAAACCATGCACATTATATCCTGATTTTATAATTTAGTTATGTGAAGATATCAATCTTTCACAATTGAATGTTAGGCAACCTAGCATGTATGCCTTACGGATAGCCAACAAGGTTCTCAATGAGGAGGGCATGATGCAATTCATGATTTCGCCAAAAAAAAATTCTCATCTGTCATTCTTTTCCTGTCCACTAAAGTGAGACTGTCTAAAAAACAAAGGTGGGTACTTACATTTTATTGTCATGTTCAGCAGGTGTTTCAAATAGACAATACTTGCATTCAATTAGTGTTCTGTTCGATATCTAATCTTGTTTACATTTTATATAATAATTTTTTTCAGAGGCTGTTATGCAAAAGTTCTTTTCAAGGAGGTTGCAAAATGGGTAATTAATCAACGAGGATTTGATATCAAGAAGAAACGGCATAGAATTTCTGCCGAGACGTCTGATTAAAGTGCCGGTCTCTATAATTTTAATTTAAATGTCTACATTATTATTCTGTACATATAAACAATATTTAAATATTAAAGCTCTTAAATCAATATTTTGGTAGATGTTATTGTACGAATATTAGAAGTAAAAGCTTAATTATAGTATGTGTTGATTCATATAGTGGGTAAAAGATTGTCACCAGAAATTAAAGTATTTGTTTCAAAGTAGTTGTTTTAAGAGAAGAAAGATATGACATGTGTCAAATAGCTAATCGAGTGAATTTATCATTATCCACAGTTTGTAAGACACAAAAACACTTCTAGGCCATGGGAAGTTTTATTTTATCCCAAGCTCCCCCCCCCCCCCCAGTCGAAAGTCATGTACCTCCAAGGCTACTGATCATTTAATACTTATAGCACCAGAGAAGGACCCTTTTATATTGTAAACAGTGATTGAATAATCATTATTACAATAAGGGCGGACTTAAAAGCCCTTAACGATATATATATATATCGTCACTGCTGGCCAAGAGATCTTTAATAAATAATTATTTTATGCAGGATTTTAATTATAGGTATAAATTCAAAATATTAGACTTAATGCTTTTATTAAATAATTAATATTTACAAAAAACAGATCTCAACAGATGACACTATAGTACTGCATATATACATTTATTAAGTAGTAAATTATTATACACAATTTAGTGATTGTATTGGTATTTTAAATATAACATTATTTACCAATTTTTTCAAAAAATGTCATTTTATTTGCTTTGTACAATATCATACACACGATTACTATACATTTACAAATATATAAGAAACTAGTTTTAATAATGTTTAATATTTCAACATATTTTTGCTAATTAATATTATTAATGTAATGATGGAATCCAATAAAATAAATCATTAAATAATTATTTGTATTTATTACTTGTATTATTTGTATTTATCTTGTAGAATTTTTCGCAATTCATAAAGGAATTCTAATCTAAATTTACTGCAAGTTTTCTTTATGAAACTGAATACTTGTAAATGACTTTTTTTACTTGTGAAAATCATTTGTGGATTACACTTGTGAACTTGTGTTTTATGAAAAGGCCACTGGACGCATTATTGTGAGTGATCCAACTCCCCTTATTGCAGAAGCTTGAAGATACCCCAGACTTTTGAGTTCTGGTGGATATGATGCCTTATTCAAGGTTCATGACACAACAAAAATTCAATTGGAGCTCTACCAACAGCAGACACAGAGTGGTAATGAGAACTATTTAGAATGATACAATTATTGAAAGATAAACAAAAATTTATATTAAAAGTTATACAAAAAGTTCAAATAATCAGATAAATATTTGAAATATTAATTAAAAGTTATGACAGTATCCATTTATCTTCTTCTTTATGGCTTGGGTCTAACATGAACCTAAGATAAACACACACTTTATTATGCAACCAAACAAAGCCCTCAATGCTGGAACAAACCCCTATACAAAATTAAAAAAACCTGATACTGAACCCCCACAACAAATAAATCCACCAATGGAGGAACTCATTTCTTTAACGATGGCGGGAGTAACTATGACTCTCTTAACATGCCCCAAGACGAAGAGGATGATCAGACAAGAGAGTAAGGACATCCTTACCAGCAAGATGGGGAACACTACCTCCTCCCCCTTCTCTAACATGGAGATGAGGGACACTTGGAATGAGATTCTGGGTGCCCCCCACCTACCGGACGACCAGCCTACCAACCCCATAAGTTTACTGCAAGTGTTCTTTATGAAACTGAATACTTGTAAATGACTTTTTTGACTTGTGAAAATCCCTTGTGGATTACACTTGTGAACTTGTGTTTTATGAAAAGTCCACTGGACGCATTATTGTGAGTGATCCAACTCCCCTTATTGCAGAAGCTTGAAGATACCCCAGACTTTTGAGTTCT